>JARJDT010005875.1:0-20978 GCA_030264655.1 Leptusa sp. GC000079
GACCCAATGGACGAAGAAAGTAACAGTCGAAAAGATGCACAGCAATTCAGATAATGCTTCCGAGCCATTGGTAAGTGGCCAAATGTGTCCCTAGTTTTTCGTTCCTTTCGCATTTTCCCAAAATAGTTTTTCAATTTCGATTATTCACGTTTTCATGATGTTCAAGCTATTTTTAAAAGGGTTTAAAAAAAAGAAATCTTATCTTGAGTTGGAAAAAAAATCGTGAAATTTGATTTTTGATTTGTTCGTAGTTAATGCCAATTGTAAAGATCGAGAAACAAAAATCCCAGAACAATAATTCCGCCGATTGTGCCGTAACCGAATACGAACTCCCAATGGATTCCGATTGGGAAATTCCGCGAGAGCGAATGGCTTTAGGAAAAAGTTTGGGCGAAGGTGCGTTCGGCAAAGTGGTGAAAGCCGATGGGGTCGGCATAATGAAACCAGGAATCGAGACCATCGTTGCTGTTAAAATGCTGAAAGGTTTGCACCAAACAATTAATAAATTAATTATTCAAAAACGTGTGTTTTGTTCGTATTCATGTTGCGCCAACCGCGAGTAAAATGAATCAAAAACAGAATATATTTATTGATATCACGGCTATTCTCATTTTCACAATGTGCATCGCATATGATATGTTTGAATATCAATGAAGTGCACATATGATTGTGAAACTGACGGCAAAATCAGAAAATGCCAATCTGGTGTGTGCACAACGTTTTAATTATCCACAGAGGGACACACTGACAATGAAATGATGGATCTCGTATCGGAAATGGAGATGATGAAAATGATTGGGAAACACATTAATATTATCAATTTATTGGGTTGCTGTACGCAGAACGGCCCCCTTTATGTCGTCGTCGAATACGCTCCGCATGGAAATTTGCGTGATTTCCTCCGCCAGCAGCGGCCGTCGTCTGGCTACGAGCCGGCGTTCGGCATTGTCGACAAGGACAAAAAGAACCACCTCACACAGAAGGATCTCGTCTCGTTTGCGTATCAGGTTGCCAAAGGCATGGAATATTTAGCGTCACGTCGCGTAATAATTAAGATGAATTAATCCCGTGCTTTTGATTATTAACGCATGCATTTTGTGCACACAGTGTATTCATCGTGATCTCGCCGCGAGAAATGTGCTCGTTAGCGACGATTACATACTGAAAATCGCTGATTTCGGCCTCGCCAGAGACATCCACTGCAATGACTATTACCGAAAAACAACAGATGGCAGATTGCCGGTTAAGTGGATGGCGCCAGAAGCGCTTTTCCATCGGCTCTACACAACACAATCGGATGTTTGGTCATATGGCATTCTTTTATGGGAAATTATGACTTTAGGAGGTAAATTGTTGATTTACCTTTACCACTAATTCCACTTAAACAAGAAAACATGTTTTTCCCATTCCCACCTAGAAAACAACGTTTCGACATTGCAAATAATACTCCTAAGAGGGTCTTAGGAACACAAGTGTTGTAATGGAATCGCATGCGCATTGCGTCAGTTCCTAGTTCAATTAAAACCTTAAAATTAGAATTTTTTTTGTTTGTTTATCAATCGAAAAATGTCAGTTCATCAACATCACAAAGGCTATCTTGGCGTAACGCGTACTTCAAAATGCTATTTTTCGTTGCAGGTACACCGTATCCTTCGGTACCGAGCGTGGAAAAACTTTTCCAACTGCTGCGAAGCGGTCATCGCATGGAAAAACCACCTTGTTGCTCTCTAGAAATCTATATGCTGATGCGCGAATGTTGGAGTTACCAACCGAACGAACGACCCAACTTTACAGAACTTGTCGAAGATCTCGATCGTATCCTGACTATTACAGCTAACGAAGAATATTTGGATGTAGGTTTACCGGCCTTGGACACCCCGCCATCGAGTGCTGAAAGTAGTTGCGACGAAAACTATTCGGACTATTGACAATCCTAAAAATATAAAAAATGAGTACAATCAAATTTAATGAGAAACACGAATCAATTTATTTGCTAGTCATCTTTAAATATTAAATTAGTTGGTAATTTAATTTAACTTCGAGGGCGGTTTAGTTGATTTAGAGAGCGTCAAGCTTACATCATATTGATTTAGTGCTTGAGCTTAAGATAAGATAAGAGACTAGAGAACTGAATGAAGTACGAGGCTACTTTCAGATGACAAGGGCAAGAAAACCCAAGAATAATGAAAATCACTATAAAGTAACATTTTTAATTACCTATTAAATTATTACTTACTGAAATATGAAAGAGATGTAAATTAATAATAAAAACTTGGTGGTTAATTCAGTATTATAAAAATATTAAAAAAATAAATGTTAAAAATTAAAATGCAACAGACGCCAAATAATAGAATTATAAAAAATAGGCAACTTTTATTACTTTTTTTAAAAGTTAAAATTATTTGTGTTGGTAATGTTGCCAATTCTCAATGCATCTGTGTGCAATTAAAACAATGAGTGCTAAAAGAAAATGGAAATGGCAACGTTTTTGTGTTTGTACATACATACTTATTCAAATGGGAAATGGGCATTTACTTTTTACCTCTTTACTCTTCACCTGTACATACCCTACCAATACAGCAATAATAATAGCAATGCAATTTGTAAAAGTACAAACGTGAAATGGGAATTTGCCTTTTTCGTGGCGTTTTTTTAACGTTGCACAATGTTCAAATGGCAAATGTTTGCTTTTATGTTTACCGACCATACATGACTTTCTATTATGATATTTTATTACAATTACTGAATTTTTGTTGCTTAACAATAATCGTTTAACAGACAAAACGCTATAATTGTTCGTTAACTAACAGATATAACAATGAGCATGTGATTGTGAGCAGTGAACGAATAGAAGAAGAGTGTAGAATGTTTAAACTTGAATGTTGTTACAATTCTTTAAATAAAACAATAAAATAACATTTTGCCGGGCGTTAATTGCCATGAAGTAGAGGCGATTCTCTTTATTTGTGTGTGTTTTCAGCACTTTTGTAGTCTATTAGTCTTAATGTGTTGTATTTACTCCTTTTATTTATTATTTAATTACTATTTGTGAAACAAATGTGCGAAAATTCCAAGCATTTTCTAGTATAGAGCAAACGTTTCTTTACTTTTCGTTAGAAATGCCCAGAGATCAAAATTTATCCCGATCAAGGATGGTACATAAAGTCTAATTGCTGTAATTTATTATAATTAATTTGCAAGAGGCTAATTTCTAAATTCTGTTTGTTATTGAAAGGAATTTGGCCTTTAATTAACGTTTAAGTTACCTATATTTGAGCACATCTGATCCGCGAAACATGGAAACAGGGACAACTTGCACCCCTAAACATAATGCTACTTCTTCAAAGCGTGGCAACTGGCTTGGAAGTTTCCAAGTTGATTCGAAACGTGACGTTGCGATGGCATCAAATATCTTCGCAACTTGCAAGTAAATTGAACTCTATTTACTAGTCAATTCTCAATTCGAATTCCACTGGCCAAAACATCCAGAGCTCGACAATATCATTTCAAGAAAAATGATTATTTCTTTTGTCTCGTAACTTGAAAACAAACAAATACAAACAAAGAAAGTAAAAACTAAAAAGTATTTCGTCCTTGTAAGCTACAGGAGAGTTTTCGAAACTAGCTTCTAGTCTGCGTCTTGTTCTTTGCTGTGTGCACTTGCTTGTTGTACTTTTTTTGATAGTTTAGTTCCAAAGGCTAGATTGTTATCTTGATGGTGATGGTAGATAGAAACACATTCAGTGGGTGGGGTTGGCTGGTTGGGGGTAGCGTAGTTTGCTGGACATTACACACATGGAAAGCTGAAGGTTTCCCAAACCCAAAGCATTCCGAGTATGAAAGAAAGCATGCAGGGTGGATGTACTTTGGGCTTGGACGTGCAATCCATCATCGCTTGACAGTCGCATGATTGCCAAGGCACAAGGCAACACACCCTGTGCTTATAACACGCTTAAACTACAATGTCACGGCACTTTCCAGCCGTTTTTACGTGCCTTTTGCTACATAGTTTCATTTACAAATTTACAATCGATAATTAATTTTGATTGCAACAATTTCAACAATCAAAGGGAAAAGGAAAGGGCACAAAGTCGCCTTTGTAAACGATAAAAAGCGCGCTTCGTTTTGTTTTATGTTAGTGGAATTTTTCATTTTCAATTTCAATTTGGAAAACTAGTCGACAATCGTTGACTTCCACGCTAGATTTTCGCTCACAAGCCATAAGATGCTCTAAAATACAAGAAGATACCTGCTTTGGTGCTTGCCTTGTGTAGCTTGCTTCGTTTATTCTGTATTGAATCGACGCAATATATGAACAGCAAGCGCTTCTCATATAAGAAGAGAGATTTAAAGGCGCCCATGGGAATCGTAAAATTTTTGAATCAAACCTGCGTGTAAATTATTTTACAATTTTACATTTACATTTTCGATTCCCGCCGGATTATTGTTTCACGTGTCAAATTTTTCTCTCTTGTTTTTCTATTACCGCGCAATAACAGAGATGTGTTTTTGAAATTAACAACAACTTTGGTAAAGTTTTAAAATTTGCGATAGATTAAGCCAACTCTGTATTTGAGTGAAAGTCATAATCATTCCACTACCGTACTTGAAGTCGAATGAGTACAAGTCTCATCATACAAGATGAAACAAGCACAACCCTTAATCGCATTTAAATATAAATTGTTTTATTAAAAAGAAAAGGAAAGAAAAGGTAAAACGGCCACTTGCCTTGGGGAGTTTATTATGTTTTATGATAAGTGGCAGTTCATGTCAGAGCTTTTATATGCTCTATAACCGTGACTGCTTCGTGTACAAATCCATGCGCCAAAGAAAACAGCTAGGCTCCCAACTGGAAATCGCTAAATGTAATGTGCGTTCATGAAGATGAGAGAAAAACCGTTTGCTGTGAATATGCAATTTCGAAACGGACGCGCCGCATGAGTTTATGTTTAATATTAGAAACATTTGATGCTGATACCGTCGTAGCCAATTGCCAGCAAGCTAAAGCAATGGGACATGTTTGAATTTCCTTTGAATTTTCCGCAGGATTTTCGTCGGATTTGCTTCATTTGGAGCTACTTGCTATTTGTTTGTTTGTTGGTTTATTCAAGTTCTTAGTGGGTCTAGATTTGTCCCGCAAACCCGCAACTTCTTCTTTTTATTTAATTTCCTTATTCGCACTACAGAGCAACTCTTTGCAAATGTTAACCAACTTATACTTATTTGCTTTATTTACTCAACACGTTACATTTACTTTATACTTCTTACAGAAACGGAAACATTAAAATTTGACATTGTTGGTCGTAATTAATCATGAAATCATACTCAATGAGCAATTACCAATGAATTACTGAATAATTGATACGATGCAGTCAGTGATATCATCTCCGAATGTAGTTTGTTGCTATTGCTAGCAATTTATGACAACGGAAATGCAAACTATTGCCACATGCGACAAATACGTATCGCGATGAATGTTTATTTCAAATGGCCTATTTTACATATCGAATTGCAATTGTGTTGCGATCCAATTGGCATCTCTATCGATATCAATGCGAGTATCTTATCGCTTAGCATCGAATACACGTCGATATTTCGCGTTATTCCAGCATCCTATCAGCAAAACGACATCAAAATCACGCACATGGACAACCGAGAACCAAACAGTGGAAAGTTGAAAAAGAAAATATGGAAAACTGAACATGACTTTCTGATTCCATTAATAGAATATTACGTAACGCGTGTTGTAAATACCTATTATACACACGAAGCGAAAAATATGCTTTTATAACACACGTTAAGTATTTGACGTCGACTTTGATAGAAAATGAGTGAGAACTGACAACTTAATTTGTATTTTTTAAGAAAATTCCCTAGTATTTTACTTAAAGGATAATGTCATTAATAGGTCATTCATTACGAACGTGTTCGTAATGAGCCGTTTTCACAAGTAGTAAATTGTCAAGAATATTTCGTTTTCACCTAATAAGGTCGTAGAAAAAAAAATACCAAGTTATATTTACAAGAACTCAGAATGTACTTTCTCATTTTTATAAATGTTTGTTCATCAGAAAATGAAAATCTGAGTTTGGAGTTTTGACATTTTCAATGCATGTTAAAAAGCTTGTTGTGTTTGATTAGGCTTTGTGACAGGATCAATATTTTATAAACAATGCGAAGCGATGTGCGTTTATGACAAATCGCTTACGCGTTTAATGCGAAAGATTGATACGTGGACGTAATATGTTCCATTTTCGCTATTTTCATACAAGGTGTACCAAAACGCACTGTTTCTATCCTTGCAAAATTTATTATTTACGCGAATGACACTTTTAGTATTAGATTATATTTCTGATGAAATTACCCATCATTAATCTAGTTACAGTTCCATTTTGTGCGAAACTAGTGTCTTTCATGCGCGCAACTAGGTAATGCTCATATTTATTGTTGCAAGTGTGCCTCACTGTTGATATAAGAATGAGATATTGGCCTTATACAGTTCTCGGCGAAAGTAAAGTTTAGTTTGTCTTTACACGCTTCCGCTTGCTTAGGCTTCCTTCTCCTCAAACATAGTTGACACAAAATAGATTTGCATATAAGGTATAGCCAAGTGTGCAGACAATCACTCATGCTAGGAAATGGCACGCGATGGCAACTGGCAACAGATGAAGAGCATCAACGCGGAAATTTTACCTAAAGGGTTGGAAAATGTGGATTTGTGTCGCAGTCAGTCGGATGGATTAAAGTTTAAGGCGACGCGTACGCGCTACGCGTACTAATTCAATTATCAATCACAGACTGACTCGTCGGTGACTCTCAGTTCATTCCAGATGGATTTAATTACGTAAATAACTCTTTGAATATGTATAAGCACACGCTGATTTTTGACTGTTTTCCAAGATTTGCTCATCAGCAGGGAACGGAAGTTACTATAATTGACAGGAAGGTAATTGAAATAAAACGAGAAGAAGTAGGAAAATTGACAAGAGTAAATGGAACATGTATCATTTACGATAGATGTTGTTGACATCTTAACATGTTAGGTATATGTTGACGACTGACCGTCTTGACTTCCTTTTTCTTCTTCCATTTTCTTCTATACTTCTTGTTCGTCATTGTGCAAACACAATTTCAATTTTAATTAAATAACTAACAATGTGGTTGTTGTCGAACATTTATCATTTATTTAGAAGAATCTCCATAGAGAAAAGCAAATCTACAATGAATTATGTTTTTGATTGTATGTATAATTAATAAAGACAAAAAGTAAAATGTAATATTAGCTTGAATCAGAAATTCGCCGCTGTTGTTCGCGCTTTTTAGTCGTGGCTGCAAATGTAAATGTTGTATCGAATATTAATTATTCAAGCCCTCAGAGCCCTTTAATGTATGCGTCGCGCACCCACAGAAATCGCAGAAATGCCGGTTTCGAATTCGCTAATTCGCATTTCTATTAGTTTTGTATGTAAATCGGGACGACATCGCAATGAGATGCGCTCCAGCCACGACATTCGTTCACGAATCAAGGGAATAAACTTCAACATTACCATTAAACTTAGGCAAAGAAAAAAAACGAGAAGGGAACAGTGCCAAATGAACAATGAAAATACTGAATTAAAAATTCGCAATGGATTTTCATATTACCAAGCGAATATAGTTGCAACGAACGTTGCGAAGTCGCGTGTTGATCAACAAGAAAAGTTGGATTTGTATTCACAGAGAAAAAGGTTTTATAAAATTAACAGAAAGAAATATAGCATTTATCTAACATGTGTACGTTTTACGGCTTCTACATATACGTAATTTTTTTAAATTTTTATCATATATTCCTATATTCGTATTTATTATTGTGTGTGCGACACACTGGTAAATTTATATTTATCTCGTAATTTTGCGAAGAAAATCGGGAAACTAAAAATTTGTTTTAACCACGCAAAGTAGCTTTGTTCGCACGTTCAATAATTATAAAATATTTAAATATTAATTAAAGAACAATAACCTATAGAAAATATATATCTTACTTTCTTATTTTGGTTAACTGATCTATTATTACATAAATTAATAAATGTATTTAAATGCATAAATAAATTGTCTTATTGTATTTCGATTATTATTATCTTTTTGTGAGTGTAGGTATTTTACCTACAGGAAGTAATATAAATTGGAAGATGCACCACATGACTTTCAGATTTAACAATTAATTTATTGAAATTCTCATATAACGTTTTTATTTCTGTGAGGAGAACTTGTCACTTCGCTATTTATCCAGTTTGCAATGTAGTTATCGATTTTGTTTCATTTCATCACAAGGGATCCAGGACAGCTGGGTGAGCGGTTGCTGTCGGATAGAAACGAGTAAATTTTTTCAGCAATAACCGCATTCGTTACACTTGTGCCTTTTTCGTTCAATTCGTTCGATTCGTGCAGGCGAGCTCGTTTAATTTCAAACTAATCGATTTTTATTTTCGGTTTCGGCATCTTAATTGCTTTTTAGGATACTGGCCAATGCAGGGATTTGCGTTTAATTTTTTGTTCGTTTTTTTTTTTCAATCGCATTGGCTTTATGACGCGCCGCCGCTTGCGTGCAGCGCGAATATCAAATGTTACAGATTATCGGCGCGCAAACAGAGCGCTGTTATGATATTCTCGTGTCGGCATAAAAAACGTATAAAAAGGTGATTTTATTTGCTTCCTTTGCCACTTTGTTGTTCGTCGCATTTGTGCGGGGCTCCAACAACAACGTCGACGTGTCGTCGTAAATTGCAAAACAACAAAAAATCTAACAAGCAACGAAGCAAAGTGCAATCTAAAAGTTGATAAGAAAATAAAGTTGTTTCAATTTTTAATCAAGCCACTTTAAAATTACATTGACCATATCAAGGCCAATCTTTTCCTTCTTCTGAAACAAAAGCACGAACGGCAAGATTAAACCGGAAAGAAATGAAAAAAATGAAATTTGTCGACAAGAGTTAAACAAAAATGAAATGCGTTGTTATCTTATACACAGAGCTTGCCAAATAATTGAAAAAAATATCTAAATAATCTATTACAAATAAAAATAGTATTATTTAGGTAAATAGTTTAAAAAAGCATTTCTAGAAAAAAATCTATTTAAATATTAAAATAGTTAATTGATATAAAATTAATTTAAAATTTAAATAAAACAATTAAATTTTAATAATTGTGGACCTAATTGAAATAAAATAGTTCAAAATTTCTATTTAACTAGAGTAATTTAAATAGAGGAAAAGCCCTGCCTGTACACGATCAGGACTTGGAATAGGCAGGACACGATATAGCGCCGTCGTCGTCGTCGTCCAAAAAGCTCTAATAATAGTCGTCTATAGGCGACTATAACTTAGGTTGTATTTTGTATTGTCGGCCGTAGACTGACATATAATATAACTGGCGGGCAATCAACGCTGCAATACGATACAATCGCAATACCTTTATCACACGCATATAAGTTCCATCCGATTTTGTATTAAATTATGATATTAGCTCTAAATTACACTAATTTCCATAATTTTACCCTCGATCCTCTCTTGTATAAATTACTTGATTACTCACACATATAGGCACACGGTGTAAGTAAAGCAAGCGCATTATATTCAATACAAAGTTGCCATCCGTAAACGTGAACAACATACAAATAAACGCGCTTATAACATTCATTAGCCTGGCTGGAAGGAAACTAGGTATAACTACAATGTACAACAACTACTATTACACGTGCTTAATATAGGTATAGTGTACGATGGTGTTTATGTAACTCGACATTTACTAATTATCAAATTGCATTTATGCAAAATTCTTATTTCAATCAGATAGGCGCGCAGCGCAGTGTGCTATCACCCACAACTGTCTCACTGTCTGAACTGAACCGCCGCCACCCAAGGGGATTGTGAGACACGTAAATTATAGATTCGTCATATTTTCTTATCAGGACGTTTTAAAAAGCATTGAAACACAAAAGAGGTGTGATTGAAATTGAAGACTAACTTTACCCAATGAATTTAACAATAATTTTAAAAATATGGAAATTATTTTATTTATATTTATTGATTTCATAAAATTATTATTTGTAAAATTTTATTAATTTTCAATGATATTATAATTAAATTTTAAAATTGTTGAAAATATAATCATTTTTCGATTTGGCTGAAATTTTGCACAAACCTCAATTTGAATCGCTTTTAACAATTTTTGAATATTCAATAATGTTGCATAAAATACAAACACTAAAAACGCTTTTAAACTTTTAACAATGAATTTAAAAGATATTTAAAGAAGTAAAAAGTAGTTTATTTACATTTATTGATTAAAGAAAATTAATAATTATAATAATTATAATAATTTTTTATGTTTTTATATTGAAAAAAGAAATAAATTCCCGATATCCATGATAATAAAATTGTTGAAAATAATATTAATTATTTTTCGATTTGGCAGAAATTTTGCTCGAACTTCAATTTTAAGCGCTAACAATAAATATTCATTAATTTTGCATCCTTTAAAGAGAAAACTAACTATTTTTTCCTAAAGAATTTAACAATAATTTTAAAAAATACCTAAAAACCATTGTAATTTTTATATTATTATTATTTATTATTTTGGTTTCCCAAGGCTAGCGACTTTCGTCTTTCGGCCATAAATTTTTATAATATTATTGATTTCATTTTTTATTTTTCATAAAAAAATTGTAATAATTTTGAATGCTCTTATGCTTCATGAAATAAAACTTCCCGGCGCATTTACATAATTTTAAACTTGCTAAAAGAATTTTAACAATTATTCGATGTTGTTGAAATTTAGCGCTGAGTTAAATTTTAATACCATGAAAACAATAAATTAACGATTTTTGAATATTCAATTAATTTGCGCCCTTTAAACAACAACTGGAAATGCCCGGCGCCTTCACATATTCCCGTAATACATAAGTATAATATTATAGAATAATTTACAATTTTCTAATATAAAGCTTATTATATGTTCATTAGCTAAAGTTTCGTATATGTTCCTTGTGAAAAATGTGTTAGCCATAGATTTAACAGCAATTGTGCAACGATTTAGGGTCATGAACCTTCTCCCTTCGTACTTCTCGCGTTAAATAGCTGCAATTTGACTAAGTTATTTTAATTACTGTACCCCTCCGCCGAAACGGACGACGGGGAAGAATATCAATTATTAGTTGGTGCGCTAACGACCCCCAGAGAAAAGAAAGATCCGACACTGCCCGCCCCTTGGTCCTCTTATATCAATTTGTGAGTGTGCTGGTTGTTAGAAAAATAAATACAAAAGCCCTACACCGGCGAAAAAGACGCCGGAAATGCTAAAAAGTAAGCGAGCGCAAACCGTCCGCTTGTAAAACAAACGCTTGCAATAAGCGAAAACCGAAAGGCCAGAAAGGTAGGGAAGGGACTGCTAAGGATAAGCATAGGGAACACAACCAGACCAGGAGTCACGAACACGAACGCGTTTTCCCTAGCTGCTTTGCTTTGCTAAGCGAAGGTACAATCGCACAGTTATTATATTCTCATAATTACGCGCTCTACGTCTAACCAATTCGCGCCCGTTTTGTAAGCGACAACGAATACAATTTCCGAAAAGTTCTATTTATTCAAGACAAACTCGATCTGTACTTTATTAATATCAAATGTAACTGTGTTTGCTTTGCGTTACAACTTTCTCTTCGCATACCTGATTCGTAATTCTTGCTGCCTGAATATTACAATAGATTTGCGCAGCGATGGACGAAGCTTTTCGAATTTCGAAACATTTAACTTCTTATAGAGAAAAGTCGAAGCGCGTTTAATACGCACAAAGTGTCATTGGGGCGCGCGCGAGATTAATGAATAATTGTTATGAAAACTGTTGTGTCGGAAATCGCAAGAGGAATGCTCGAATGTAAATGTTCTTCCTGTGACACGCACGTCAGGGGACCCTCGAGGAAATCGCCCGCAGGACGGGTGTGGTTTTGCACTTCAACTTGAAACTTGCGACTTTCCGAGTCTCCACATTACCTCACAGTCTGCTGACTTCCGAGTCAGAGTCGCAAGAATCAAAGAAAAAGAGCAAACTTTTTTTTTGCGTGAATGATAGTGTTGATAATGCGTTCGGAATATTTGATTCGCCTGCAAGAGTGCATAAATTATGAAGCTATTTTTTCATATTAGAATTCATAAGGTTCGCGCGTCGAGATTCTCAGATATATCATTATTTTCCGAAACATTAACTGTAGCAAGTGGCCCTGCTTTGTCATCCCTTCGCCTTCGCTTTCCGAACGCTGCACTGCAAATAGTCACTTCATATAAATAGTGCACATTTTTCACGAGGCGCGCATTTTTCACTATACAGCTTGTTAGATTCGGCTTGAGCTTCGGGTACAAGTAGTTAAGGTTCGTGTCCTGGAATAATTAGGATATCTCTTGAGTCCTGCAGCTTTGGCACGGCCCACGCGCGCTGCTGATGTTGATGTTGCGAAAGAGCGGGCGCGCCCGCCGCCTGCCACCTATATGTGTACAGAGCGTTCATTAAATATGCTCAACAGGACTACAGGCTGATTTAATCAGCCATCAGGCCCTGTTGTAAATAAGTTTACTTAACTCTCTTCGGCTTCGCCAACCTAACGTCGTGCCTAAACACTTCGGCTAGAAATGCCTTTTTGCTTTATGTTACTATGTGCAGACGAGAATGTGATAGAAACAACGCACACACGTCGCACTTATTTATACATTATAGCTATACACAACATTGCATCAGGGCCGGGTTTTGGCCAGGTTGTTGGCTCAGTTTAAAGACATTCAAAACAAGCTTTCAATTTGTTGTGTTTAGTGTCTTTTAGTAAAAAAAAATTCTAATCCATGATAGCTGTAGTTGCCCAGAAGAGAGCGTCATCTACTAACTAGCAGGGAAACTTGCATTTTTCGCCCTAGAGCATTTCATCTGCATTTACCGCTTGCATTGTAGGGTCGGTAAGTTGGCTTACTGCGCAGGTACACGAAAAAACAGTCTTGAGCAGACGTATTAAACTTCAATAAACATTTAAAATATATCTTAAAATTGCAATAAAAGCCAGAAATATATGCTTAAAATTTCAATAAAAGCCAGAAAATGCATGATTTAATTTAATATTTTTCTAAACTTCTGTGTTTATTTTCATATATTTCTATACATATTATTTTAATATATTTTTTATGGGTTAGGTTAGGGCCCCAATCATGAATTTAATCGCGCCGGCCCTGCATTGCCTTGTAAAAGCGTACGTTTACACATTAAATTAAATTCGCCCTCACTGTATTCGTGTTTTGTTTGCATTTATTTGATATGTCCATGTGAATGTGTGTGTGTGTATTTTGTTGGTTTTCCTGCAGGATATTTTTTTACACATTTGACACTGGCTATAGGCATTTGTTCAGTACAGTTTGAACAATATTATCAAGTGCAGGTGATCTTTGAGTGGCCATTTCGAGTCACACTTAACACGCACTTTATGTCACATTAAGTTGAATTGTAACTGAAATCATGCAAGCTCAGGACATGCCATTACTTTAACTTTCAGCTACGATGGCGTGTATAAATCATATTTATAGGTTAGAATGCGTAAAGGACTGAAGGTAAGGGCAGAAAGGTAAACGTATAGGTGAAATCGTGAACTGATGCGATGTCAGTTTACGTATAAGATGCTTGGCCCTAGTTCGACGCGAATACGCGATGAGTACTAAAAGTTGGAAAATCGAATTTTTACTTTCATATTCTTTTACTAACAGCAGCGAGCATATACATAAAATGATGGCATCAGTGTGCGCAGCGATTGGTATTCAGTTTCTGACATCCTGGAGCATAAAGTTGTACTTTTCGAGATTTAGTATGATCACCTTTTAGTATCTGGATAAAAACGTGTAACTTCCTTTAATTTTCCACATGAGTGATAATGTTTTATTCTTAGCACCTTTAAATTAAATATATTCTCCGTCGTCGTCTAGCAAAATTTCATATTCATTTCATTCAATTAAACCCCCTGAAAATTAAAATGTAAAAAGTAAACTACAGGCCGTTTTACACTAGACCAAATAAACGCCAACCAAATCATTATTGCCATCAAGGATGTGATCATGAAATAAACTCGAGTTAACTCCGAGTCGATTTAAGCCTGCGTTTTGACTAGAGTTTTCCTTTAACCCAAAAGTTTTACTTTATATTTTCCGTGATAAATCAAATTTAACACGAAATTGATGTTAATAAAAATAGTGTTAACAACAAACTGCCGATTTTATGATAATATTTTTAACCAACGTATTTTAACCAATGTATTTTTAACATAAAGACAAAAATATTTGCCTACAAACGCCTGTAAATCCAGTCAGCACGCCAACTGATGCTTGAATATCGACTTTTCTAGTTCTTTTAACTTTATACGATCTAGAGAGTAAAGTACTTTTCTAGGTTGCTAGGTTTCTAAGTTGCGAATATTACACATAGGAGGAGATACTTATTGATCGTTAGTAATGAATTTCTTTTAAAGACATTTCCTTAAAAAACACTATTTTCGAGCTAAAACTGCCTCGGAATTAACTTGAGTTAAATAAATGAAAAATCCGCCTGTAATTATTTCTCTTTGAAAACAAAGTGAAAAATGTTTCTGTAGTAAAAGTATAATGTATTAATTATAAATGTGACTTTTCCGAAAAAGGTATACTTTACACAGCGAACACTGAACGATATTTAGCAATTTGTTTTTATTGGGCGAGCCTTTCGCCTTGACTGCCCTCCCACCCCGTCCCATTTAAATGTTAGCTCTGCGAAAGTGTGTTTAATTTTTCGAGTTGATCCCTTTTGTATAAAATATGATATGGCAGTGAGGCCGCAGAGAAAACGCTAGACACACCCGTCCCGATCCGTCCTTCAATTCCGCCAGCTTCGTATATGGAAATTCTGTTTTGCAGCGAGCTTAAATATTCACCAGCGTTCGCCTGAGCGTCACACACCCTTGTAACACTTTGTTTTGTGCAGACATATTCAGGACGAGAACGCGTGAACATGAAAGCATAGACAATTCTAATGAGCATCATGCGATGCAAGCCTGACCAAGCTGAAGCCAGCAGGACTTTCTAGCCGAGAATGATGTGTCTAAATCCAACTTAATCGAGCGCTTTTCGCATTCACGAAAAATTACAAGCGGAATTCAGTCTCACTGTCATTATTAGGCTGAGCCCTTCTTAGAGCTCGTTCGCTCATTTTACGCTCGGAAAAGTAAGTTTAAGGTATTAACATGAAATAACGAACGACTATGAATACACTTTTGACATGTTTCATGTTTGGATGTGTTCATCTACGCATTAACGTGCAAACTTTACGTCTACTAATGCTTTATTTGTTAATATCATGCGATGTACATGGCATAGAAAGTTCTGAAATATTCGCACATGGTCAGGTTTTTATTGAAAATTTCCAGCGTTTGACATTTGAGTTATATAATAATTTGCAATAGAGTAAAGCAAACATTTTCGTGCATGAACAATTTAATAAAATTTTATCAACTGTAATAACGAAAATAGCAGATAAGCAGTTGAGCAGCTCGAAACTAGAACACGAGAGAAGAAGCGCATCTCGCTCGAAATATTATGAGTCCGTTTGAGAAGAAAGAAAACCTAGAGCGATGCTTGAAGGTAGACGTAGACGGGTGTTCTTTTCGTATTACTTTGGCTCCTCGGTTGAAACTGAAGACGAAATGAGAGATGCGAGAGAAGCGGAAATCGTTTTCTTGCTGGTGCGTTTAAGATTGCTGAGATATACGGCGATTAGACGTTAGCGGAATAATTCAACATGGAATTCATTTAAAATTCAGCTATCAATTAAAATTATTTCGGTATGAAATCAAAGACGTACTCTTTAATTGAATCAATTGAAATGCAAATGTACGCAAATTAGGTTGCGATCTTATTTCTTATTGAACATTGAAATATTCAACATTTTCTTTGTTTCAAAACTTCCGTGTCTCAAAATTAAGCATATTTTGCCTTGCTTGGATATAAAGAAGTAGCATTGTTTGCTGTCTTAATATTTCAAGAAACAAATATTTTCATACACAGTTTACAGTAGCTTATTTGTATAGTATATCATAAAGGCAAGTCTGTCTGGTTTGGGTTTACCAGACTTGCATTGTTAATGCTAAATAACTACAAAACTCAGTCGACAACCGGGAAGGAACTCAGACAGAGTTTCATATTCATAATCACTTCGTTCTTTGTTTCAATAAACTTTAAACTGTAAATAAAAACGTATTGTATTCATATTCAAATCTATGTTGACAATCTACCTATAAAAAATTGAATAGAATCAGCTTATACTAATTGTATTTGTGCTTTTGTACCAATATTACTGAGCAAAGTTGAATTTTTCACTGCTCTGTAAAAAAATACACTTAGAACTGTATTAATTTGAACTTGGTTGAGAAAAATGCTACAAAAAAATGCACATTTAATTCAAAAAGGTTAAAAAAGTTATATGCGAAAAAGTGTACCAATTTTAAAGCCAATTGCAGCGCAGAAAAAGAATATGATTAAACTAATACTCAGATAATAGATATAAATTAGATGCATTTTTTTTCGTTTAAATGTGGTTTTTTGTAACAATTAAGAACTAAGTTGAACTCTTCTACTGCGCTGTAGGAAAATGCACCTAAACCGGTAGAAAAGTTGAACTTGATTGACTTACCTAAATGTTACCAAAAAAACATTTAACTCAAAAAAGTTAGGAAAGTTATATGCAAAGAAACGCACCTAATGCAACTGCCCACTGCTGCGCAGGAAAAAAATACAATACTGAACCAAGTTGAACTTGCACCTAGAGCGGTAGAAAAATATAGTTTGTTTGAGTTAAATGAAACAGAGAAACACATTTAACTCAAAAAAGTTAGAAAAGTTATATGCAAAAAAATGCACGTAAAATGCAGCGTAGAAAAAAATACAACTTGTTTACACCAATGATCCCAGTTTTTTTAGAATGGACTATAGAATAGATAACGGATTTAGTACCGGAGATGCCGGATACGAAGAACTACAAATAAAATTACGTCGGCGTCAGACAGTAAACAACAATAGAAGTCATGAAAAAAGTATACGTGACACGTATTTTAACTAATTTGATGAGCGCCGGCTTGACGACTCGACACACATTCCGCGACACATTCAAGTCGACACCAGCATTTTTTACATTGCATACACCTGTAATCTCTATGCACAGCGAGATATTTTCCAGAAAGGCGAGAAGAAATATGATCTATTATTACCAAGTGAAATGAAGTCGCACAGCATCTCATTGCATTCGAGCTGGAAAACTATGGAAATATAAAATGGTAAAGCACGTGCCTTGTGTTCTCGTTTTATGCCTGTCATCCGGACTTGTAGTGTACTCATAATTTTCCCCAGCTTTCGCTTAACATGCACCGAGTGCTTGGTTTATGGTTTACCGCCGCGCCACACCAATGATCTTATTGCCACAGTCGTCTCGCGGAAACCTCGACTAAACTCAAGACTAAAGCTTAAGCAAAGAAATGTCTCTTCTGCTGGGAATAAGTTGTGATGTCGATGTCTATTCAGATTCGTACGAAGCAGTTTTAGTTTTGACTTCTTTTTACTTTATTCTCCAATGTTTGTTCTTGGAGGTTTTGCGAGTAAAAACGAACGCGTTTCATTAATAATCGAATGCGCGCAGTCTGAAGCTGCTTGAGCGTCAGTTGGCGATTGTAGCCGATTTAATTATTCATTAAAGTTGAAATAAATTATTACACTTCAAGACTGCCTAATCCACGAAGGCATTTTACTAAAAGAACTGAATAAACCGCAGCAGCAAAAGTGGCAACGTGGCATCTTTGGATATAAGAGGAAAAGAAGAAGGAAGAAGTCCTGACCGCCAAATCTCGATTTTTTCCAGTTTAGATTGATCGATAGCGCATGTAATTAGGGCGTAATTTATGCGGATTTAGCCGCACAGGGGAAACTCCTTCACTCTGTACGCCACGCTCAAACGTGCCGGATGAACGAAGACAAATTTTCCGCGTACTTTTTTTTATTTAGCGAAATTTCTCTCGATGGAAAGAATCTCAAGTTGTTTTTTATCGCATTTGCCACAGAATGTCTAAGCACCGGCACGATTTGTTTCTTTTTGCACTGCTATACTGCTGCGGCTCTTATTAAAAGTGCGTTTTTTCCGCCCTCGCTCCTCGCGTATAACGAGCAAGAAGTGAATGAAGCGCGTTCGCCGGTGGCTTTTGTTTAGATTTTTATTTCACCTCAGAGGCATCATCACATTTCAACCATAGATAGGTATCACTCTTGCCACAACTAAAATGCTCCAGAGCAATTTCACACCGCAAACTTTTCTTCTTTATATATCAAGAAATGATAAAAAGCGCAGGAATAACATCCACTAACAATTGTGGAAATGCGCTTCAAGATGAATGTCGTTCCTTAGGCGCATTCGCATTGCATTATCTTTTGTCCACTAACTCAACTCTGTCGACACTTAAGGTGCGTTCTATCCAGAGTTGGTGTTAGATTCGAGATTTTAAAATATTTTATTCAGAGTTAAAACGTCTAATTTAGAAAAACATAACCTCAAAGCCGCAGCAAATGCAGAAATTGTTAAAACACATTACGAGTTAACCAATTTGGGAGAGATGATCTAACTCAAAGCTATTTGTGAACGGTCAGAGTAAATATTTACTCGATCGAGTTAACTCGACGCGATATTAGAACGCGACCTTAATTTATAAAAGAAATCCCTCTACTTACTTGGAAATCATCTTAAAATTTCTACTATTTCAGTTTGAGAGCACTAAATTGCGATACTAATTGCACGTAAGTCCTATTTGCGCGGAAACATTGGAAACCTGAAAACAGAACAAGCAAAGAGCAAAAAAAAGGAGAAAAGCGCCTGAATCCTTAACGCATTGCTTCCGTAGATTTTTACAGGTAGACTTTGTAGTGCACGGCCTGTGTTGTTATTGCTTATATTGTGTTTATACACATGGGGAACAAGCAAGGAACATGAAGCAGGACGAAACTTGCGCCAGGATCACATCACAACGACGCTTCGAACAGTCTGAACTTCAGTGGCGTAAAAGCGCGCACGGAACTCGAAGCTTTCGAACGGAACTCGCAGGCGGTAGCCAGCAGGAGCACTCAGTTCTCAGTCCACTGCCGGTATTCCTGCTGGGAGGATCGTGCGCTTTCCACCTGCAACCTGCGACTTTTCCAAGCGAGCGGAACCAACGCGAACGCGCGTATTATTTCACCGACAGTTCCGTCCAAACGCCCTAATAAACAAAACATTTGTTTCTCGCCCACTCTCTCGCTCTCTATGAAAAGTTTCGAAAACTTTTATTATAAATGTGAAATTTTTTTCGTTTTGTGTTAAGTGCTACTATTATTTTTTTTAATAACTACGCAGACACTTGTACATTCGTGAAAAATTAAGGACGACCACGTGCTCGCCAAAGGATCAGAGCTTGAGATATACGCTCAAGCTCGCAAGTCGAGCGTTTTTAGTGCGTAAGTTTCAATTTTATAATTATAGCTTAAGGCGATGTGTAATTACGAAAAATTAATTGCGATAATTTTCTCTCCGTGTATACGTACGGAGTTTATATGTTGCACCCTCTCTTATTTTTGAGAGCGTCATTTAAAACACACCCTGCCAACAATTAAACGACTACTATAAAGTCTATACAGAACCCTTTCACTCAGTTATTACGATCAAAATATTTTCTAAATATGTGCATGTACCATGTTGCGATGCTGCCTGCGATGTCGGAATGTAAATTATCAACCGACCAAGTTTCGTACTTACATTAAGAGCACAGTCGCTCCCTCACGGTTTGCTTTTTCATACTTTAAGAGCGCGTATAAATTACACTTTCGTATAATTTAGTAGCACGTATATCGAAATTGAAGCGACGTTTTTTATAAATTTAATTAAAAAGTGTATTTATAAATTTAAATGACACGCTTGTTGCACCACTTAGGTTTAAATTCTTAGCTCATTCGTTTCTTGTTATAGTTTCCAAAGTGTTAGAATCACAACAACGTGTAACATATGCATGCATTCAAGTGTTGTTTTTTTCTTGGCGCATATTTTTGTCACCGAAATAAATGCGCTTCAACAAAATGCCATTAATACACTTCGCTCACACATACCGCAAGATGTTTAATACAACAAAGTGATGTGCGATGCTGATGAGGAACACGTCGAACAAAATAACTCCGACGCTACACATCAGCAATTGGTTAGGAATGTTCGGCTGGGTTTTCGGATGTTAGGAAACTTGTGTTTCGAATTAACGAAAATTCGTACACCGCTTGACGTTAATACAATGCTACAAATATCTATCTGTTGGCTGTTGCCATAATTACTTTTCATTTTCATATATTTTAAAACATTTAATTTGCATGATGTTGACATACTTGAATTTATTTTTTGTGTTTAAAATTTGTACCCCAAACATACAGACACCCTGTATTTTGTGTGCTTATGTTCGTTGGCTATAAAGTAAGAAAAGCAATTGCGAATTGGGCAATGAGCTAACGTAAACAGTATTAATAACTAAGTATGTTAAAATTAATTAGATTATTTTAATAATTTAGACTTCGTGAACATATAGCGACCTTCATTAACAATTTCGTGTAGATTATGAATTTTGGCTCGTTGTGACTTGCGGTTGGTTCCTATTGCGAATTGTGCGCAAGTGTGTTTTATCAACGACAGCGACAACTTTTTGGTTAATTTAATCAGAAAGAGTTGTGTAGGAACCAACAAATTTAACTTTGACCTGATCCTGATGGCAAGCTACGCGCTTTTAATTAAACCCGATTATTAAAGGATAAACGATCAGCGATAATATAAACGATTTAAAAAGCTTATTATCAAAGCACAGCCCACAGCGATGTCAAAGTTTTCGTGTTTAATTTTTACCTAAA
>JARJDT010005908.1:0-17190 GCA_030264655.1 Leptusa sp. GC000079
GCGCTTCCATATAAGCGGAGATTGTTGGCGACATCATTCCGATGGCTTGAGTTAACACGGGCATAACATACTGCATTCATTACAAGCAATAGCTTAAGATACGGTTAACTTGCATATATACATGAGAACTATAGATCGGTAATAATCAATGGTAACTTACTTACGCGTCTCGATCAGACTGAGCGCGCAATTTGTGCGCGAGGTCAATATTATAATACGGTTAATTGATAATTAATTCAATTGCGTATAGTGGAGTCGTTACGTTTCGATTTGTATCGATACCCGCAATTGGCTCGGAGAAAATTGTGTTATTACATTCTGCAAGTGCATTTTATATGTATTGAATTGAAAAAACTTTCCAATAGTTAAATTCACTTAGCAACAACGAGAAATTCACTGAATACGACATAAACCTACTAAGAACATATTCAACAAATTTGTGTGTTACAATGTGGATTAACGATGAAGAGTTTCTCTCATTGAATCAATTGCTGATAACAATTAGGTACTTACAACTTTTTGCAATTAGAAATGATTGTTTAAAAGTTCCAAACTTCAATTACACTGATTGATCATTAATACGCAAAAGCGTTGTTTTAATTAGTAGTTTGCGTTAAGTGCATTTGGTAACATATATTTAGCAATTTTTCCTTTAAAAAGTGTAATTTGGTAATTATGTACTTTTATGTTTTTTTATCAACGTATTGAAATACCTTAGGTTGGCAGTGAGTGAGCGACTAGATTTTAGCCAATTTTAAACAACAATATTTTTAACCTGCGTGAAAACATAACGTACCGAAATTACTGTGCGTTCATGCAAGGTTTGAAAAGCTAATCGTGTAAGGAAAAGCTGCAGTTGCAAATATGTGGCATAAAGGGATTGGCAGAGAGAAAAAGAGTAACCGACACTAACTAACGAAAGAAGCAGTTATTATAATAATAACGCCAATAACGCGCCGTTGCGAATTATCTGTACGGTTCGTAAATTAAGAGATATGCAAAAAACCATTTAGCAATTTTAATGTTTTCTCATTAATTTTATAGGCAATCTCATATTCGTACACGAACCATTACAATCGTTTTCAGTTAGCTTCCATCAGCTTATAGGCAAGTGACACTAAAAACTAAAAATACTTTGTCAACAAATTTCGAAAGTACAATTTGATGTGAGACAAGTAAGTTCACAAACCTCGTTACGACATTTTTGAAACTTGACAGGATAACAGATGAGACTTAGAAGTTAAAGAAGAAGTTACGTGTTCAAGGTGAAGAACAATGTGACAAGAGCCAGCGACATTTTTATTGCGTTTCGAAAGCATTTCAACTCATTTATTTACATTATTTCCGACTTGTGACTTCATCCAATTTGTACAAATCAGCCGCATTTTCTTAACTCTTAACTCTTTCAAAGCCGAAACTAATAGTTAAATGAATGCTGGCATCGCACATGTTCAGTAATCAATCAAGAACGTTTTGATGCTTGAATGCGAAGACTCGATTGACGCAATGATAATGATATTGAGATAAAATTGCCAATGACAAATTGTGCGCTTTCATGTCGTCCTGCGATGGTCTTTTCTCTTATTTTGATGAATTTGAAATTTGCATACGAAGCACAATTATTCAAATGGACACATTGAAAGACAGCTCAAAGACGACAAACGATAATAAATAATAAAATAATGGAATAACAAATCGAGAAACTGAATGAGAAAGAGGATGTCTAATTGAAAAATTTACAAAAATTTTAATAACGGTTGTCACTTTGCCAAGTGGGTTATTATCTGCAGGCAATACAGCTATTAGTTATGTATGCAACCAAATAGCTTAGATTTTTAATTAGCATTTTAAAATTTAATTCAATTAATTTTCATAAATGCAATTGAAATAAATAAGTATATGATATTGATAACATTAAAAGCATTATTATGGTGTGACTAATCGATTTGTATCGATTACAATAAAAGTTCAAAGAATAGACTGAAAGCTAATTTGCATACAATTACAATTAAGACTACATTGTTATATGTAAAATGTTAAGATTCCAACCTATTTTTACATCAATTCTGACAAATAGTTGTAATAATCATAAATAAATCTAGCTAATCTTTTATGACAAATAAATTAAATATTAGACATAAAGTTTAACCAGAGCAATATGCTTGAGTTTATGAAGTAGCAAGTACAAGAAGCAATAAACACGTATGCACTATCTAATAAATGCGTCGACGTGTGGGCACAAACACATATTCGAATAACGAAAGGCACGCGGATTGGTAATTAACATTAACATAAATGCAATTAATGCAGGAATCAAGTGGCATTTTATGTTTTACTCAAACTCAACGAAATAGTAGGTAATCGTATTAATTTAATTATTAATAAATATAATCCACAATGTAATCAATAAATGCGTTATCAACAGCCATATTATATGCTCGAAATTAGCTAATGTGATTAAACCAACAGGAAACTTGGTAATTGAATTAAATTAATTCTTAATGTAAGGCATATATGTTAGGAGTGAACTTTACGTTTATTTAATTGCACCTTAAAAGTATGTATCAACAAATATGCCAAGTGTTACATGCGCAATTTGTAATTTACTATATCTTATTATTTATAACCTGCTCTGGCAAGTGCACAATACAAATAGTTTTCTCTGCGCACAATGAATGGCATATATTAGCAGGTTCACATCAAACAACTCTTCAAAACTACGCCATCGACTTCGAAGAATGACAGCTTCAATACATGATCAAATATCAAATAATCAAATAATCAAATAGAATGAATGTTATTGTTAAATATTATACTTCATCGAAATACAACATTTTATTATTATTAATAAAAGTGACTTCAATGTGATTGGTTAACTATGATTAGTAATTTATACTGTGAAGTGCACTTGGTACACGTAAATGTGGCTTATTTGTCTACTATACCTAGAATATAAATATGAATATGAGCAAATGCTATTTGTAATTTAATAAATGTGTGCGAACAACGAACAAGAAAAATCGGGCGTTGTTCTTCGGTTTCTGTAAATGTCAAATATTTTTATAAAATCATACACATTAATAACTTCGTGTTCGTATACAATGTGTTTCGTATTTAAACTTGTTTAAAAAATAATTTGATACATTACAGTTATTCACGATTATGCGAATTTTATTTTGTGAGCAAATTTGGGTACATCATCACGAATAGTTGCTGATTAATTGATTGACGATTGTAGATAATTAAAAAATAAAGCAAACGCGAGAGAATAGCCTGGTATGTCAGCTAATAAACAACAAATTCATAATGCTAAATTATACACGACTTAGCTAAAGAAGGCAAATGTTCGTTAGCCTGCTAAAGTCATAAAAAGCGTAACTCTATGGAATTAAGATTAATTAATATGTAAAGGAAACGATTATAAAGTGCGCGAGATATGTGTGTAACTTTTTCAAGGTTTCTTCGCGTTAACGTATCATACAAACTGACATATAATAAATTAAATTTATTTTTATGAAAAACAGAAAAAATAGTTTTGCAAAGAAATACCGAGACAACTTGCTACTTTCATGCTTGTTCCCTCTGTATATAGAAATTCCATTATGCATTAATGAGAAATTGTTAAATGATCCAGGCAATTGTGATGCATAAATTAAAAGAACAAGAACAAGAAATTTGTTATAAAATGTTTATTAATAATAACAAAACTACTTGTGAGAAAAAGTTCAAGGACATCGACGAATTTTGCCAATCGGATCAAATAAGGTGTTTGCTTTAATTTGTTTGTGGTTTCGCCCAATGCAACAATGTCATAAATTTAAAATAAGTGAGCAAAGTTATCAATATCAATAAACTTCATGGGAACTGCATTGAATAATAGAAATTTGCATATTTAAAATCCTAAAAAAATTCAAGTTGAAAGGAAAAGTTTAAAATCCTTGACATATGCGCTATAATACACGCAAAACAACAAAAAATGAATGACAAATCTAGTTCAACCTCATTTCCTCACTGCAATTAGATAATTTCTCTACGAAATTGTTTAAATAGTTAATTCGCGCATTTATCATAATGTTCTAGGGCAATATGTTCCCTGCTGTCAGGCATCAATCGCACAGCCATAGCTATCTCGTATCTTATAAGATTAAGAAGATGCATCATTATTCACATTGATTAAGCTCTTGCAGCAACCAAACTAATATCATATACATTCAGCGTATATGTAGTTAGAGTTAGAATGCAAACGAATTTACTTTGTCGTTTACTCAGTACCTACAGGCAGATAGATAGACAATGAAGCCATACCATCGGCGTACTCAATTTATTAGTCGATATCTCGCGGTGTCTTCGGCGCAAAATGTACGCAAATACGCAAATAGTTTGAACGCATTATCGAAGAATGTGCACGGCACTTAATAGTGTATAATGATACGAGGGCGGAAAAGCGGTGTTTGCTGCCCGCTTAGCGCCAGGGTAATTGAAGTACCAGCGCACTACCTATGAACTACTAGATAAACTTGCGTTTTGGGCGCTAAAAAGTGTTACCGCCCTAGAACATTAAAACGGTTGATTTACTACGCAGGTAGACGAAAAACAACTTAATTCAAACACTCAGTGCGAACTAAATTTGGTATAAAGATGTAAATTGTTCATGGAAAGTCGTCCATGTCTGCGTAGTGAATTAAAACAGTTTTAATTAAGCGTTGCACTTCGACCCGGTTAACTAAACTCGGGGATAATGTCCAAACGAAACGACATTTACGAGCTTACCGAGTTGATGCTGTGGCAAGTTTCACGTTAAAAGCGACCAGAAAAAGTGATACTAATAATCAGCAGCAGCATCAACAATGATGACGACAAGCAACTATAAAAGCGATGATAGCAACAGTAAAGTTGCATCTTATGGCATCAAATGTCGCACGCTTGAGTTAGCATAGAGCGAGACGTTAAGGAGCGATCATTAATTAAGACTAATTGGTTGCGTCGAAGACTAGTTCTTGCCTATTGATGTCATTAGCGTGAAAAAAGTGCACGATAGAAAATTTGTTACGTTTTTCTTTGGCTACTGGGAATAAGTTTACAACTTAAGTGCATAAATGATCAAATATAAATAAATATGATGGTTAAAAGGGGAAATGCATAATTATTGTGATTATGTGTTTATATCTGTTTGCTTGACTACCTGACACACGAATCGCTAAAACAACAGCGTTAGCTTAGATGTGATGAGGATGAGCGCCACGCATCACAAAAATGAAAACAATCTGTCATTAAGTCTTTTTTCAACTGCTATTATGAGCGTTTCATTTAAGTATTTATTTGAGGTTTTTATTCGTTATTTAGAATAGGAAAAAGTGGATGCCTTCAAGAACCCTTTTGTTAGATCATTATCGTCATCATCTCGACGAAGACGACACGACACACTCAAGTAGTACACTTTAAACGTTAAAAACTTAAAGGTAACACAAACCACGTTCAAATTAAACTTTTTCTTAGTAGCTTAGTTAGACAACAACACACCCATGCGAGAAGAGGAGATAAAACGACATACGAAAGCGACAATTAATTGAAAAGCACAAAACGTGTACATACCTATAGAAAGCACTTTGAATTTAATGTTGGATTGAGAAAAACGTCAACATTTCAAGCACCTAAGAATAGAATTTCACTTGTGCGATTTGAAATTTCAAATAGTTAGTGGAAAGAATCAAGAACAGTTTTAATGAGTGACGGATGTAGAGCTGCTTAGCTTTGAGATTTTGTCTAGTTTGTTGCGCTTGTGACTGTTTTGCAAATTGCAATTTCTCGAGCCTTTTGCCTGTGCTCCTTAGTCCTTAATAGAATAAGTGCAGAGTGAGCAATTTACTTGTAGGTTGTAAGTTGCGTCTGCGACGTTCTAAGCTAACTTAAGTTCATCGTTAGGTCGTTGGACAAAAAGGTAAAATAGTCGAAACGACGAAATAAATTTCAGCTTCCTCGTCTCCTCTTTCTTCGCCGCGCGAGCAAGCAGTACCGGTCCGTGGAAGAAGTATGCGACGACTTCGTAAGTAGTCTAAGTGCGTGTACCGAGTCTATTTAAGATCGATTTAATGCCATCGTTACGATTCGCTTCTTTATCTCGAGGAATGATCTAAATCTATTCGTCGAATACATAAGTGTGTGTATCAAACAGTCAACCGAGGCAATTAAAAATTGCCCAATTTTGAGCGGAAAGAAGTGTGAATCATTGGCTATTTATAATCATATTTTCCACTAACCACTAACCAAGTCTACGAAGTTGCAATTCTATGACAATACAATGAATCGATTACCTGGTAGCGTACGTGCAAACATCACAACGGGCGGAAGGAATAATAATGAGATTAATACATTTTCACACGTTCAATTATGCCAATTTACATCACTAATCTACGTATTATAAGCTAGTAAAGCTACATGCATACATCATTTATTGCTATTATATTTTAATCATCGCTTCATCACAACCAATATTTAAATTTTAAATTTCCGAATCAATTAATCCCCGCGTATTTTTTTAAAATTTATTTATACGTATTGTGAAATTTTAAATCTGAACGAATTAACAGTTCGATTTAATTAGTTTATGAATACAGATATTTTAGCAGTTTATTTTATTTTAGATTTTTATTATAAATCCGTCCACCTTAAATATTAACGATTTTAATGATTGGAGCCATTAAAACAACCAGTTCGATAGCGATACGAATATTGTACATACTAATATCTACTTATACCACGGGTCAGTGTTTTCTAATTAACACAAGAAACAACCGTCGAGCAAACTCTATAAGAAATATAATCAAGCTCCGAGAAAATATCAAAAGCTCAAAAGGAAAAAACAAATCGAGCGAGTCGATTAAGATTCGTAAATTTCTAATCGTCGTTTGCATACTAATTGTTGTCATTATGTTTCAAGCCAATTGGATTATTTTCTTCAGATTCCTCTTATTTCAAGCAAGATCCAAACCAAGAAATATTTTTTATGTGTGTAGATAAGAGCACGAGTTTAATTAATTCGTTGCAATCGGAATATTTAAGTATCTTATACGAAAAGTTGACTTATCATGAGACAATTTCATGTGAATGATTAAACGCGCTTCCTGTCACTTATTTAAAATTGTTCCCGATGTACAAACATATTAGTGAAGTTGTCTCGGTTATTAATTCATATTGCAATTTTAATGTTTCCGAAACAAGCATTGTGAAATGAGTCAAGCTCCGTCGTTGGCTCCAATGTGCACTAATTGATCTTAATTAAACAGTCTCAACAATTTGTTCATGTTTGTATTTTTGATGAAATTAGAAAATTTATCGACTTATTTTTCAAGTTTCATTCATTAAACCATATCAGATAAAATATGCATTACAAATTCCAATTCACTTTTTGCTCTTTTGTAACATGTATAACTAACTAGCATCAGTGGATGTCGTTAACCAGTTTTTCGACTAAATAAAAAATATAAATATTTCTTAGCGTGCCCGTCGCTGAAGAGTCGACGGGCGGTCTATGGCGAAGATTTGAAGACATGCAGTACAGTACCGCATTGAAGACCATATTCACTCGGTTCGTGGTGGTAAAACGTATAAGTGCACGTCAAAACGCAAAGAGCGAACCAAAGCGGCTGCATATGTAGCATAATGACGTGATAAGTCCCTCTTATTACGAAAAACAGGTTTTCGAAATGAAATGCGCCGAAATCAAAGTGATCGAACCTACAGGATGTTCGATAAATGCGTGAATGAGACTCACCGTCCATCTGAAGCTGAAAGGGAGGACGAGTTTGCCCCGTTCCGGGTCGGCCAGCGTGAAGGTGTCGCGTCCCAGCACAGGACTCGATGTGTTGCCAAACGAGCACGATCCCGTGCTGGTCACGTTGCTCTGGTATTCCTTCAGGCATAAGCGGAAGTAGGTGTTGCATGGCGTTGTGCATCTCGATGCCAGTGACGGCCTTTGTATGCCGCCGCAACAATCCCGATCCATTAGCTCCCCCAACGGATTCACCATTTCCAGAATCTGCAGCTCGAAGAAACCGGAGCCATGCGCGCACTGAAACAATGTTCGATGGTTAATATTTGCACAAACAATAACAATACATTTTTATCATGAATCATTGACAAATAGATTGTGTGTACTTTGATAATGATGATGATGAGAAAGATTGAATTAAATCTTCCGCGAAATTCTTTGCTCTAGAGAAACCTAGTTGTACAGTTGAAATGTTAATCATGCGATGTGCGGTTTCAAATGTTAAATGGTTTCATTAAAATTAAACGCGCATACTACATTTCTTAGAAAAGTCATTACTTTAAAACGATATCAATTCTTATAACGTTACACTGCCGTGTCTCCTTCATTTAACTGCTCTTTTCTAACTAAGTAAATCAGGTGCTGAAGTTAAGTTATTCTATATAAAATGTCTATAAATCTAACACTAGGTATTTTAAACACTCGAAGCAGAAATGTTTCAATACTCTATAAAAATAAAGAAAATGAACCAAATTAATTTCCCAACGGCTAAAATTAAATGGACTCAAAATGAAAAATCCCAATTTTAAAATATAGAAAATTCTTTATCAGAAACGAGATTTAGAGAATTTAAGACATCCTGTAAATGTCGAGAGTAAGAATGAGAAACTAAATACAAAATGCGAATTGTGCAAAATGCAGTTGAGAGTCCCTCAAGAATGTAAACAAATCCGTCGAGTTCAGGTGTTCAGCATATCCGTAAGTGTGCATGCAAATGCAAGTAATACCTACACACATGACGAGTGAGTACTCCAGTTATATTCCGTGCATGCAAATACAATGAGAAGTGCTACCGAACACATAAAAGAACCGTCTTTTATTGCATGTAAAAGAATATTGGATTTATTTCAGGACAGGATATATCATCGATGCGGTTTTCCGGTTAATAAACACTATATTGTACTGCATCCAGCCCTCAAGAGCACATTAAATCCATTGATAGGTATATCACGTTAAGTTTACCGTTTTACCTAATTTGAATCGTGATTGAATATTATTAATATTATTTTATAAGTAAATTTCGTAACAAAAGTCAATGTTGTTGCTTTTAGACACGAAAACATTTTTTGTGTAAGAATAAATAAAAGAAACAACAAAACGAGGAACGTGGTGCATTATTTAAATTTGTTACAGATTCATGTATTATGCAAATTTGTCCCAGCAACGCGCGTTATTTGTGCGTACTTAGGTGTAATTCAACTAAGAATTACTATCATTTCGATGGACATCACGCAGTGCGCGTTTCCGAAACTTGTTCTTATTTCCACCGTAAGTGGCTTTAGAGCAACGAATTAACAAACTACAAAGCACAAAAGAAAGAAATTTAAACAAACCGGAAAACGATTACCTCAAATTTCGGTTGTTTTGCTCATAAATTTACCGAAAAACTCCCTGCATTGCGTGTTTTGCCCTTGCTTCTTCTTCTTGACTTAGTTAAACCGTTTACTTACTGCGCTTCGCATTGTTTTAAGTTAATTTAATTGAATTAACTTAAAAGGCACTCGTGCAAGAAACACAAATAAAGCCTTTTTTGAGAGTGTATTGAGACAAAATAATTAATTGGTGCGTGTGAATTTTCGCACATCGAAAATACACAGCGCGTTTAACGCATTTAAACGAATTAGATTAAAGGCAATTAAGATAAAATACCAACAAATGACATTCATTCATTTATAAATATATTTGAGGCGCGTATGATGATGAGCAAAGTTTCATCGCTTCCGAATAACTTTATCAGCGCGTTCTTTTCAGCTCAAATATTCGGCTCGGTTGAAACAAGAATACACGCCAAGCGGCGTCCATGAATTAATCTCAAAATTGAACTTAATAGGATAACAATAAAATGTAATCATTTTTGTCTTCTTTGACACCATCAGTTAGAAGCACAGACGCTAATAACCGATGGGAACTTTAAAGAATTCAGTAAACCTCTAATAGTCTCCTAACCGCTAAGCTAATGCTCCCAAGTTTTCCTTCTGTTTGGTCGATTTCAATTGTTGCTATTAAGTTCTAGTTATTTCAGGGCAAACCGCAATCACTTTTAAAAAACGTTTTATCTTCTCGATGGCAACGAAACCCGTCTTTAGCTTCACTTGAGGATATTTCGTAAACGTTGCAGTCATTTCTGATGAAACGTTTGAAACGCTCAAGACATTTTAATATCAAGTTTGTTGGGATGCACACAAACTTGAAGAGCGGTCGAAAGAGAAGAGTTGTAATTACGATTTTTCGTGTAGAACCGAAATTAGCTTTTAATTCGCAATTTTCTCTACGAAAGTCTAGAACTGCAGCCAAGTGCACTATAGCGCCTTCTCCGAAACTTTTGAAGCGTTTTAGCGCGCGCATAAAATTTCTACAAATTTCTAAACTAAAGTTTAATTGGTTACAATTAGTTGTGATTTACCTGTAATAAGTTGAGTAGCAAAAGGAAAAAGTGTAATAAATATCCATGTGACATGCTCCTACACAAAAGTCGCCACACGACACTGCACATCTTCACAACGCAAGCAACGACAACAAATAATAACAAATTAATCTAATGCGACGCCGCATTTGTCGATTGCTCTTAATTCGTCAGTGAAAAGTCTTTTTCGTGCCATTAACAAATTCGCACGTCGACTTGCCGGCCAAGCATTGTATTAAGTTTAAGTCACAAAAAGTTTTAAGTTTGCACACATTGAGCGAGTCCCACTTAAGTCACTTGTTATTATCCGAGAATAAATGAAATCCATAAATAATCATTCGAAATTAAAAGAAGTATCACGAAAGTTTCTTAAATATGTTAATTGTAAATTAAGTGACGCGTAAACGTATCATTTTAGTTGCGGTTCGGCGGCGGCGATGCAATATTTATTTATGCTTTTTATGCGATGTTAGTCTGGTAGAGACGCGATTCGAGATAAAGCATTCACAGATGAAACGTAACACACGAAACAACGAGTCTACTGACACTGAAACTGGTTGGCTATGGATCGCATGGAGCGCAATCGCCATCAACTACCGAATGCTGGCTGATGGTATGGGGGAACCGCTGAAGAGAAAGAAGCATGGTCGACGTGTGCTGCCGCTAAATGGTAGAGCAAAAGAAGGAAATAATGAGGAGGACGTCGGTGCACCATCGACCATCATCAAAGAGTGTGCTGCTCCATTCCCATCCATGCGATGCAGCCGAAGAACTGAAGAACTAAACTCACTCACTTTGAAGACTCAACGACTGAGCGTTTCGTTTCACTGCAATGATTTCGGTTAGCTAAAAAGCAGCAAAAATGAGGAATTTTAACCTTTTGACTTTAATGAACAGCAATACTTAATTGTTCATTTCTAGTTAATACGCTTTAACAACATTTCTTTTACTATTGTGATTACGAGGATATTTTATGATGGAAAGCACTGCAATTAACAATCTTGTAATGTTCGTTACTCGACTCTGGTTGTCAAAAACAAGCCTCTGATGTTGGCGATGTTAGAAATCAATTAGTTACGGAATTTAATTTCACGAATTAATAACAAACAATTAATTTTCGAGAAAGAGAAATTGTTGCTAGCTATTGCGATCGTTACAGTTATTTCAAAAACCTATAATTATTTCGCTGGTAATTTTTACTTATTTCGCTTTCATGATGTGTGTTCGTAGAATCGACAAATCGAAATTGCAATCAAGAATTTAGTAGCCTTATTATTTGCTATTTATAGCTAGAAATATTATTTTTAACACGTAGCACAAATGTGGTAAGCTTTAATTAAATTCACGGTCTTGACATAACAAGAACATTTGATACATTTTTGGCAACTAAGTGAAATTAATTCTTGTTAAATAAAAAGGAAACACGCTATTTGTGAAGGGCTTCATTTCCTAAGCTAACTCTAAATGATTATTTTGTTGATCGCACTATACATTTGTGTAAATATTTTTTTGTGGCTCGGCAAATAAGAATTGATAAATAAAAATAAGAAGTAATGTACGTAATCTCAATTCCGGATTCAAGAAACGTAAGTCGGTAAAAAGTGGCCTGATCGGTGATCGTTACTCATAACCATTTCGTATTTATGTTGCGGCCATCAATATAATGCTATAAGTTGGAGTTAAAAGAAAGAAAAATAAAGAAGCACTCTGTACCCCAGCCCGCGACCATAAAAGTCTAGATTTAACAAAGTGAAAATATAATTTTCATAAAAATGCTTGATATAAGTGCTGCAAGCCAAAAGAATAGTCGAAAGAATTGGACGCATATACCCCCTGCTACTTTAACCCATTTCAATACAAATGAGTTTGGTGAAATATTTATTAGTATTAAATTAAGTGTTGGAATATATGCGTGTTCGAAAAGTTGTTCGTTTCTTGCCCGCTTGCTTGCTGCATGCGTCGATGTTTCAATAATAAACGACGAACAATTAAAACGAAACAAAACCAACTCAAAGACGATTGGACTTGCACTGTGAAAAGTAACTAACTAACCTAATGAAAAACAAATAAAAACCACAAGAAGCTACGTTCAGTAATTATAATAAACAAAGAATGAGTTACGTGGATTACAAAAAAACGAACCGGTTTTAAGGGTGTTAGTTATACCTATGTGTTTAAAAACAAGAAAATTTCTAATTTTTCCGAAAATATGTTGAAACCTTTTAGAAAACGCAACGTAAGCTATATAAGTAAAAGAGATATGCACTCAAGATAATTAACTAATTAAGACCCATTCTGTTAGTTGTACAAGTTGTTGTAATTCGCATGTAACTAATAACATTATTAGTGAAATGGCCAAAAGCAAATGTATGCAAATTGTAATAATATACAGGTAGTAAAAAACATTTTAAATTCCTTAGAAGTAGATTTGTTCCTTGCGCCGCTTGTGCGAGTTGTGCTTCACATTGTAGAAGCACTAAAGTGTAAAGTATCAAATAAAATGTGTTAATTAACACATCTGCGAATTGATATGTCAATTGAAAAACTTCACAGGAAGAGTTTCTGCAGTGATGCAGTGTTTAATGCCCAGCGCAGTCACTTAAAATTCGTCTGGTTTTCTTGTTCTAAGAACATATTTGCAGTTGAAGCAGAAAATGTTATGTGTAATGTGGTTGTCCATAAATCTCAAATGTCGAATGTGTATTCAAATTTCACGAAATACGCTCTGCCATCTTGAATAATACCTGGCGACTTGGACAGATCGTGTTTCATTGCAAATTGCGAATAAGCGCGAATCACTTAAATTGATAGTCCAGTAAATTGCGTTTTCACAAAGATTACTTGAAAGACGTTTAAGTGAATATTAAATTAAAATCAATTTCCACGAATTTTTCAAAAATTCGGGTTAACATTTGAACCAATGATTGAAATTTGCATGTTGTGTTGCTGTACTTAGAATTAAGAAGTTATTTGCTTATTGGCAACAGGAAAAAAGAGCGCTTAATTTATCTACGCGCATTCCTGAAATTACCACAAGCGAAGATGAACTTTAAGCGTAAGTACGACAAATGTACACCGCACACCTAAACCTAAGTGAAGTATAAACTGTTCGAATAGAATAGTTGAAGAGGCGCAATGTAATGAAGAGAAGAAAGGACGAAAACTGAAGAAGACTATACGAGTAGTTGAATGTATGTGGTGAGATTCAAAGTATCCGTCTACACCGAGCGTCAAGATCGAAGCATGGACCGTGAAAACGACGCGAAGATGCTTCGATACTGAAGCTGCCCGGCTGCAAGAAGTACATGCGTTTGTTATGCATTTTGTATGGATGATGTTTCCGTTACCATAAGGCCCGGACTTAAGCTAAACACAAATAAAAAAAATTCAAAAATATTTCGAGTAAATAAAATTATTTGACAATTTTTGTAAATTGTGCGAGATAATGCTTTTGATTAATACGGGACTGGCAATGAAAAGTATGTACAAGAATGCATTCACCCATAGGTTTGGTCGATTATAATGCGCGGTTTTATGCGTAATTAAATTATGAGATATTGGCATTTGTCTAATTGGGTGTCTAATTGGAATTTCCATTTTATTTTCTCCACATCTTTTATTTCTCTTTCTGATCTTCCACTTCAACCATCTTGTTCTGCTATTATGCATGCAACATTCAATAGAATGCACGCATAAAGTTATTTATTGAAAATTGTTAAATGATAAAGCTTAATGGGCCTAAGAATCCGAAACTCCCAGAACGCCGCAAGCGATCATTTAGACCGTTTGCTATAATTAAAGTTCGCGTTAATTAGACGTGGAAATTAACAGGTGTAATAGACACTCGACTTCTACCAAAAATATGCTTAAAACAAAACAGCAAGACGAGTAGATTAAAAAAGTTGAGCTCCAGAATTTCGTACACGATTCGGTATTTATCATCGCTTCAAATGTATGCCGTGAAGAAACGAACGCTCCACGTCAGATTCTTATCGTTTTTGTTATGAGAACCTTTGGGAATGATTAATTTCGCTCGCGACGCCGGCCCTAATAATAAAGGCACCGAGTAAATGCAAGCTGCACCCACTTCTTATTTTTTACCTTGTTTCTTTGGATTCGATTTACTGTTTCATGTATTTTTTTCGCTGCTCTTTCAAAAACAATGATATTATTCCTCAGTATCAATAAACTGATAAATTCAAAATTTTCATAATAAAATGTTGAATTTTTGACAATTATTAAATTATAATAAAAGTATAATGAATTGAAAGAGACTGTAAATATAAGAGAATATATGAAACAAAGTGTAGATATAGAGAAAGAGATGACTGGAAGTGAAGAAGTGAGTTTGACTTCTTATTATAGTGCACCCTATCATTATCCGGTCTCTAAGTTAATAGGCGCTTTATTTGGTTTCGCTTTTTCACGACCCGTGATTGCTACGCCATGACGGTCAGGTATCCCCAGGTCATCCGAAGAACAAATTAATCCTTGCCCCATACAGTGTTTCAATTTCTAATATTTTAATGAACTTCATTCCGTATTTGCAAGTATTTAGTTAATTTGGTCAAAATATCAAGTTTTAATATTAATTGCTTCATGACTAAAGTGAATGTATTGATACCAAGATGAAATCTTAATGAAAATGTATAATTGTTATTATTTCATTGTAATGACCAGGTGTAATGTACTCTGGCTTTGGGCAAGGTTGTCTGGCAGCGGAAGGTGAACAAAGTTGCCAGAGGGCCTTCCGCGCCCTCCTCTTTGATTCAACTCTACTGCGGTTTACTTCTTCTTACTATATTCATCTTCTCATCTTCACGTGGTGGTTCACAAGCATACAGTGAAGATGAACAAGGCAAACAACCAAATGACCGCAACCAAAGGGTATAATTTTGAATTTTTCTTCAATCCTTACAAATTTTGCGCCTGCAAGATAGACAACTATTATAACACCTTTTCTTCTTTACTTGTTTTTACCGCGAAAAACTTAACTTAAGACGGAATAAAAATTAGCTTAAACGCAATTTAAATTCTTATTTATTTAATAATCAATTATTTATTAATCACTAAATTTCCTGAAGACAATTTTGTAGGTCCAAAAAATAAAATTGAAAAAATCATGAGAACAACATAATTAAATATGAAAGAAAAAGAAGCGTCCGTTGGATTATTAAAGTAACAAATAAAAAGCCGCTGGTAAGGTGTTGAAATAATGTGAAAAGAATGCGCCCTATGTCCAAGTTCAACATCGACATCGTCATGTTCGTTTGTTTGAGCCTTTGGTTGCGCTCCTCCAAGTCCGTACATCTTCATTCGGCGAGTTATTAAATAAGGACTTTGTATTATAATCGGTGACGTTTAAAACAGTTTTTGTTATGTGCATGCATGCACGCGGTGGTTGAAGCGTCCAAAGTCTTCGGTAAACTGGGCGCTTAATATGTAAAGAAAAGAAAATTCCGTCGCCGTTGGTAGGTACGCATTAATCCGGTCGTTAGGGAGCGTGATTTTGCTCTTTTTCAATCGTCATCCAATGGTCCTTATACACCAAAGGTTCGAAATAATTTGTTCAACATAACAAACTCTCATTCGATCATTCATTTCTTTTTCATCATCGAAAATTACTTTAAGCGACATTTTTGTCTAATCAAATATGGCGCAAGTTTTTCAATTCATTGGTGTGATTCAAAATGATTTTCAAATAGTTTAAAGTGGATTAATATGTATTTGATACATTTGGTATAAAAGTACAAGTACGCACATAACTCATGCTCATATCTGCATCCCAAAACCAATTACCAAGGCTCTAATTTCCCAAGTTTGCCGCCCAATTATCAAAAAACTTCACAAGTTGTTTCTTTTTATAAAACCAAATCCAAATAGCATAATAAGTCGAGGTGTCCAGACGCGTCATTCAATTGTAAATAAATTAAGAAAGGAAAATGCGTGATTCAATCCACAAATCCGAGAACTGAGAATTAAATGAAAAGCAATTGTCGGAATGATGAGTAGGAGAAATCAACTCAACTATGACAAACATAATTAATTATAAAGAGGATTAAACTGCAATGTGACATGGAGTTTGCTTCTAAGCATCTTTTCAAATGGATGATGAGGATTAGTTTTCGTAACTAATAAATGAAACTCACATTTTTCAAGAAAACAATGAGTACTGATCTTGAGTTCACCATTTTGTATCCACTCGGAGTTGTTCCTTCAAGGAAGAAACGTACATGAAGAGAACGTACACGTATAAAGATTGTACAAAAACGTCGTTTTATATTCAACGCACAGCGTACATGTTTGCCACTAAAAAAGTGGCCGATCATTCATGCATGAAACGCCGGAATCCGCGGGATCCGCACGTCAGCCACCGACCCGTTTGAACGATTTACGATTCCGATTCACGATATCGTCTCCGTTGATTCCATTCGCTTTTCGTTCCTCGCCAAAGCTAAAGCAGTAAGAGAACGAATATACGCAGATACACCTATAACTTTTCCTCTCAAGTTCCAGTCTCCTGTGCCCAGAGTACTTGCTTTAGGCCACATGCGAAAGTATATTACTTGATTATATACATATTTTCGTCGTTTGTGTTTTATATTTATATATTTAGCGGAAAGACTACGCGAATGTAAACAGAGCAAAACGTTCAAAGACGGAATTCAAACGATATCTACCAAGAAAACGAGTGCGTGATGAACGAACGTAAATATTCCCAAACCTTAACTCTTTTAGC
>JARJDT010005925.1:0-23606 GCA_030264655.1 Leptusa sp. GC000079
AGGAAGGGAGAGCTATGTTTGCTTCAAAAATCGCTTGCTATGCCGTCTCTACTGTATTTTTGCTCTGTGACAACAATCTTGCTGACAGCCACAGAATATCGAGCCTCGTATCGAGCAGAATATTTGCTTTCACTCATGTTTGTGGCTAGACTTGGCAACGTCGCACGCATACTCCAGCACCTACTCCTACTTCCAATTTTGTGGATAGCTTGTGTGGCTAACTCCAGTCAAACATAACATAACCTCATATACAATATTTGTTGTCAGATTGCCGATTCTTTTTCTTGTGCTTCAGTTTGTTCATTATAATTCTAAACAAACAAGAAATAGAAGTAATAAGTCTTCATCATGAGTTTACCAACTGATTTTGGACCCGATTCAGGCGGCCGTATGAAAGGAGTGTGCATCGTAAAACCAATAGTTTACGGTAATTTCTCACGATATTTTGGCGAGACACGCGAAGCAGATGGACACACACATCAATGGACTGTTTATTTGAAGCCATACAACAACGAAGACATGTCTGCATACGTAAAGAAAGTGCATTTCAAGTTGCATGAAAGTTATGCCAACCAAAATCGCATTGTTGTTAAACCACCATATGAAATCAGTGAGACTGGATGGGGCGAATTCGAAGTTGCTATTAAGATTCACTTTATTGATCCCAATGAACGTCCAGTAATGTTTCACTGAATAGAATGAAATACCATTTTGCTAATGCAGGTGTTTTTAGGTAGCAATGTATCACATTTTGAGACTGTTTCGAGAATCAGGCAATACAGCTGATGTGATCATTGATCAAGCTCCAGCATTAGTATCAGAATGTTACGATGAGATTGTGTTCCAGGATCCTACCCAATTGATGCAGCATTTATTGACCAACACAAAGCAATTGAGTTTAGGATCTTGGGACCATCATACTGACTGTACATTTTCTTTTCTGCATTTTCATTGAGCACTTGTTAAAGGCATTTTTCTTGCAGTTGAGGAGAAAAAAAAGAATACAGTGAACAATATCACCGAATTGCGACAGAAAGTGCGTGCGGAAATTCTGGCATTGAGGAATAAGGTTACTCTGGCTAAGGAAACCATTAATCAATTTAAGGATGAAATTGCCAAGGTGCAAAGCAACTGAATACTTGTTACATTGTGTACTGACTGCTAGTTTTAATTTTCTATGGATCACTTGTAATTTTTTTAAAATAAATTTAATAAAAACATTTTATATACTGTTGCATGATTGATAAAGTATTAACCACGTTCTTTTTATCTCTGTATTGCCACATGTTAGTGCACTCACTTGTCAACTGAGTGATGAGGAATTGTAGTGAAAGATGCGAGTGAATCCCGGTTAACACTCAGTTGCGGTAAGGGACGAGGTTATGAGGTACGCACTCCGTTCCTGTTCATATGAAATTTCTCTGAGTGCGTTAAAAAGACACAACTTACTCACTTAAACAGAGATTGAACACTCAGGTAAAAAGGACGTGGTTATAGGCTCAACATTCCCTCGAGGGAAATTTCAAGTTCAGAGCGATATAGTTGTTTTTTATCTCGGCAAAAATTGTTTAGCAAAGGAACTTACCCCTCACCGATGAAATTTTTTTCTGCCAAAAAAATAAAAAACAACCAAACCTGTGACCAAACTGACACCAAAATTCAAAATTAACTGAACTTGGCAAATCGCTTTTCTGTGACGTGATAGACCCTAGTCGAACAGTTGGCAACACTGTTTGGTGTCTTGTGATCATAACAACAAAGATGGCGGATGCCATAGCTGATGCTCCTAACCTGCCTATTTCAGAAAATTTAAACACAAAAAATGGAAATTTTATTTGTGGCGTTGTTGAAGGTAACTTAATATTGCGTTATTAAGATTCTCCATGCTTGGAACTATTAATATCACTCAAACCCATGACATAAAGTCACTTTATACCATCTTTATACTGCCTTAAATTGCTAACTTCCGCTTGAATTCCACTGCATTTTTGATTAACGCAAAAATTTCCGCAGGTTTTTACGGTAGACCATGGACAACCGAACAAAGAAAAGATCTATTTCAAAAGTAAGTTTTCTTTAACACTTTAGTGAATTTTTGAATGCATTAGTGGCGTTCTTTCTTGACTTGTAGAATGAAAAAGTGGGGTATGGACTCTTACGTCTATGCCCCCAAAGACGACTACAAACATCGGGCTTACTGGCGCGAATTATACACCGTGGAAGAAGCCGAACACTTGACAAGTTTGATATCCGCAGCGCGTGAACAAAACATCGCATTTTACTATGCATTATCTCCTGGACTTGACATCACTTACAGCAATGCAAAAGAGAATCTCGCCTTAAAACGCAAATTAGAGCAAGTTTCGCAATTTGGCTGTGATGCATTCGCGTTGTTATTTGACGACATTGAGCCTGAAATGTCTGAGGCAGATAAGGAAGTGTTTCAGTCATTTGCACATGCTCAAGTATCTGTAACAAATGACATTTATCAACATTTAGGCCAACCGAAATTCCTGCTCTGTCCAACACAATATTGCGCGACACGTGCCATTCCCAACGTAACAAACTCGGAATATTTGAATACTCTAGGCTCGAAACTCGCCCAAGAGATTGAAATAATGTGGACTGGACCTAAAGTAATCTCGCGAATATTGACCAAGGAGTCAATTCAAGAAATAACCGATGTTTTAAGGCGTCCGCCTGTCATTTGGGATAATTTACATGCTAACGACTATGACCAGAAACGCGTTTTCCTGGGGCCATATTCGGGACGCTCCCCAGACCTTATCCCGAAACTTAGGGGCGTTCTAACTAATCCGAATTGCGAGTACGGCGCTAATTTTGTGGCTATTCATACTTTAGCACAGTGGTCCAGGTGTAATGTAGATGGACAACGAGATCTGACATTAAGTATGCTTAAAAAATTAGAGTTTATAACTTGTAGTACAAACTTATTTTGCGTTTTTTGTAGATGATACAGTATCAGCTGATATTAAACTAGAGACAGAGACTGAAGATGGAACTTCCGGCGAAGATGTCCCGTTGACATTATCGCCTAATATGTATCATCCGCGGCAAGCACTGCGCAACGCGATCACGGACTGGTTGCCAGAATTTGACCGACATAAAACCGCCTGGGGACCCATTACAAAGCCCCAACCTGCTGTGGCCATTGTCCCAGTTCCTATAATCCCATCTATTAACACGTGTATGACTCTCACGACCACAACAGCGACAACGAGTGTTGTCACGGCAACAACGCCAATTGTAAACAGCTCGCAGCTTCAAGCGTTGGCGGAAATCTGTAGTACTGTCAGTGTTTCTGCAAGTGAGACCCTAATTAATCCAATACCTGGTCCAGTAATGAATTCGTTAGTCTCCGAAACGAAGGTGGTTTGCAATGAGGCTATTCCCAACCCTATTGTCCCAGCGCCAATACCAATTAAAGTCGTCGCAGCGGATGGTCCCATCCCACCGAACGTGACGATTCTAAACGGTAACGATATGAAAAAAGTCCAAGGACTAAGCAACGAAAGCAGTTTGAGTCCTTCCGAACCTATGGACTGTAACAGCACCCCGAATATTTCTCCAGCGCATAATGTGAAGATTGCCGACTCCTCGGAAGACGTCGCCATGAGTGAGAACTCTGTATCGAGTGGGAGTCTTCCATCAAGTGATGCAATGCTTGTTGAGAATCCCCCGCATGAGCTGGACAAGTGCGATAGAAAAGACAATGTGTTGACTGGCGAAGACTTGCAGCTACTTTGCGATCTGTTTTATCTGCCGTTTGAGCATGGCGGACAAGGCTTGCAGTTATTGCAGGAGTTTAACTGGTTGAAATCGAATGCGCAATTAGTTATCAGTGCGAGTCGTGCAGATGAAGAAGGCGCAGGCGCTGAACCTAAGAGTCCGCCGGAAATACAGGAATGGTACACGCGCGCGACTAAAATGAACGAAATGACAGATGCAGTTAATCGGCTGTTTCAACATTTGGCGATCTGCAACAATCGGGAGTTGCTGTATGATTTGTATTCGTATGTTTGGGACATACGAGGCGTTATTTCGTTGTTGAATTCGTACGTTAAATGGCTTGGTAAGAACAGCGTAACATTGTGTTTCATGTCATGCTTTAACGTTGTAAATGTAATGCTTCATTTTAATTGTTTCAAATTTCTGTGTATTAATTTACTTTTGGGTAAATGTGCGTAGTGCGCGCTAAATTGCGTCAGATTAATGCTAATGCGTAAATATATACATATTTGGCGTTGCAAGGCAAAGGCGTCCCTGCGATATTGCATCTGTTTGGTTTCTAACTAGGTATTTATAAACTGTTTCAGCTTTCTTTCAGGTTTTTCGTATAGGTGGCTGCTATTGATGAACTCTTTGTGTAAATTTTTTGCAATAGGGCGTAACGCTAAATGCTACATATAACTTGTTTTTTGAATGTTTTGAGCAAAAGCATAGCGAAAACAAATCAAAAGTAAATTAATATTTAATGTACACAGTGATTTTAAATTTTCGGTATCTACATTCTGTCTTAAGAACGCGCAGAGCTAAGCCAAGTACCCTAACTAAAATTGTATGTGTTTTCTGGTATTTTGTAAACCTTTAAACACTTTATATTGCTTGAGGAAGTCACTGAAGGACTCATATATAGCTTCACTACATTTTGTTCCTCATACAGGAAATAGTACTGTTGTTTGTTTTTTAAAATTTTATTTACTTATGTTCTGGATGGGACTGAGCCGAAACTTTAAAATAACTGTATAAAGACTTGTTAAATAAACCAAAAGAAAATATTTTAAAGTTTGAGGGGAATGAAGCATTACATTTAATATATTTCTTGTGTGAGAAGATGTTCACGTAGTTTAACATTTTACATAATTATAATTGAAAGTCAAAAGTTTACTCAAAATTTACGAGCAAATTCTTTTTTAGGGCTGGTATATTCAAGTAAATTTAGTAATTTACCAAATGGATTTCTGATTTTTATGTTTTATATTTTATTTATAAAACTAATTTGAATTGATTCTATTCAACAATAAATTCACTTGGGAATTGACTTAAAAACTTGAACAAATTAACAATTATTAAATTAAATTAATATGTTAAAATGCGTAAATATTTAAAAATTTAATGAATTTGACAAAGATTCAGGCATTACTGTTTTTAAAAAGAATGCAACAATGATATTTGATGGTGAAATGATGAAATTTGGCGTAAATAAATTGAAAGAAAGGCGTTTGAATGCCCAATTTGTATGTTTGCATGCTTGTAGAGTAGGAATAGGTCTTTTGCAACGTGTATTAATGAATTTTTCTATTTATTTTTCTTTTCAAAAGCTGGCGGCCAGTTCCCACCCTCTATGCCATCATACACGCAAGGAACCTACACATGTATGCATCAATTTAAGCCCCAGAGGAGTCTTTTTAGTCTTATTTTAAGCGCATAGCAAGCGTGCGTTGCCAGCGAAGCGTAACAACTCATTACATCTTTTTATGCGCATTATGCATTCGTTTTTAGGGCGGCCGCGAGCGTAATATGCATTGCTGAGCGTTCATTCTTGTTTCATAAATATCACAGAACACAAAGTGCAAGCAAGCGTAATGCAAAACATTTGTCATAATGGAAAAAATGAACAAATAGCGAGGGAGCGCTAACGCGTCATTAGCACTTATGTTAACGAAATTTCAAGTGATTTATTTCTGCTACCAGGGTTCTCGAAAGGATGGAAGGAGACGTTCATGAGTGGCGACCAAGAACCGTGGGTGTTTCGTGGAGGACTCACCGCAGACCTCCAGGTACACTAATTTTTTTCATCCTTTACATTATTTTAAATTTGATGTTTTCATTCTTGATAATTAGCGGTTGATACCAGTTGATTCTGGCAACGATCTTTTCGTGTACAAAGCCCCTGACGTTCCCTGTTGCAAAGTCTATACAATTCGTCCTTATATGCAAGAAGATGAAAGCAGTGTCTATGCAGTATGCGCAAGGACCTGCAAAGACGGTCTCGATGATTGCCACATCTATCCGGAGAAATACAAGAATCTACAAGCCGATCGTATTATAGGCGCCTATCTCACCTTCCATCCCGAATTTTGTATGGTTGTTGAAGACGGTAGCGAAATTGTGGGATATGCGTGTGCTGCCGTCGATCAGAAAAAGTTTCGAGTCAAACAGGAACTTGCCTGGATTCCAGAAATGTGTTCGAAATATCCAAAACTCAATGAAAATGACATTAATATCAATGAAACTTCCCAATTGTCCAAGTTTGCCAAGGATAGCATTGCGTACTTCCATGCGTTTGCTGAGGAGCCCATGATAACTGCAAGTAATCAACCCAGTACCATGGTGTGCAGCTTTTTACCTACAGTTTTAGACCAATCAGTGCCAAAACGATTGGTCACTTGTCTTTTGGCAGCTTTAAGAGCCAACGGTAAACTACTACTGAGTCTATTTCTTGTTATTGTTATAAACATATTTGCTATTGGTTTATTTATAATTATGAATTTGTAATTCTACAAAGTAGTACTATTAAGTTATTTTTGTTGTTTTGTAATTGTAATTGTTGAGTTGCAGGTTCATTCGGCGTTCATGTTGTTATGAACGCGTACGATAGTTACACACATTCGTTTTATGGTAAATTGGGCTTCATTGAGAATGCAACTGAGACAATTCCTGGCAAAATTCTGATGGGACGTACATTTTAACCAGGTTTTTAATCACTGTTACATGTTGCGCGCGGGCGCTTTGCATCTCAGCACAAACATTTTTGCGCACTTCTTCGATATTATTGATATTACAATTTATGACTGATTATTCGATTTCAATTACAGTACGGTTCGCATTCAACATTCAATTTGGTATTAAAATTTTAAAGTTGGTAGAAAAATGAAAATAAATATTGCTATTGCGCTATTTACTCACTCATTTTAAATTTTAAAATATCTTTGTCATTGACTGGCAATATTTTCTACATTTACAACACAAACACACATGAAGCATGTGAATTCATTGTATGAGAAATAAGCTAAGCTAAGGATAAACTCAAGATGGAAACATATTGTACAATAATATGTATATCAGAAATAATTATATAAATAAATTATGTAATGCGAACATATCACATGAATGGTCTGATGTAAACATTAATCTTTTAAATGAAGTTTGATTTTTGAATTGAAGCTATCTTTTTATGTAAACCAACAATCTGAAAAAATAATTGTTTCATTTAATTCCTTCATTAAGAATCATCTATACCGGACTTTCAACCTAATATACTTTTTGGAGATATAGGCCGAAAATGCAAATTTTTCACAAAATTATTCTACATAGTCAGGCATAGACAATTGTAAGTTGCCTCCTAAATTGAAACTTACCAGTTGTAATTCATGTTCAGCATTCCTAATCCTTTCATTCGGATCAGAAGACTCCATCATGGTCTCCTTTGCCTTAGTAAGTTGAGCCATTACATCCTGAATCACTGCATCAACATCAGTTTTGTTAAATTTCGGTTTCGAATCAACAAGCGCCTGATTCACGGCGTCTGTTGGGTCACTTCGTGTCATATATGCGTTAAAAACCGCATCAGTATCATAAGGCGCTTCAAGGGTTTCAATGCGCGCGTTCGATTGACTCTTCTTTCGATTCAGAGAACAGCTTTGTTCCTTTCTCCAATTCTTCAACGCGTTCATAGACTTTTCCTGTTGCAATATTCGTTCTTGATCTGAGATGAGTTCTTTGAGTTTTGCTAGCCACATCAGTTTGATTTCCTCAGCATTCATTTTGTTTTCAGTTGGAACGTAGTCACGTACGTTCATATGTTTGTAGTATGAATGTACGGAAGTCTTCGAAGGACTTTTAATGAGTCTGTGAACTTTGTCTCTGTTACATTTGCCGTCTAAGTAGGATTGTCGTTGGGTAAGGATGCGTTTGCTTAGATTTTGCTCGAGGACTGTTGGCAGGATTTCAAGTTTGAGCGTTCCTGAATCGGTGCGATTGTTCGGAGTTTGCAGGAAGACACTGCTTGATGCACTGCTTAAGTTTTTTTCGGTAGTATGATTAGGATTGGGACTGGTCGGAGACTTGCCGGTTAGTTTGTGCTCTTCTTGTTGCAGGAAGACAATTATGTCGTCAATGCCTTGATTGACTATATCTTGGGGTGGGTAAATCAAGGGATTTTCGGAAAGTTGAAGGACTTTTAACTTTGGTACAAACCCTGATGTTCAAAAACAAAAATTTTGATTTCCCTCGACATTTGCTTTGCTTATGCATATTAAACTTACCTAATTCGTTGGGAAGTCTTGTGATTTTATTATTCTGAAGCAATAAATTCTCAAGATATTTGTGGTTTGCGATAGACTTGGGTAACTCCACTAATTTGTTATCTCGTAAATCAAGCCAGGATAAATTAGGCAAGCGATCAAACATGTCTTCAGGCAAAGTTGTTATGAAATTTCTATCCAAATATAACATTTTCAAATGAGACATGCTGATGATTGCATCAGGCACTGCTTCCAGGTCCTTCATGGACATGTCGCAAATCACGTCTAGTTCACTCATTTTATTTCTTTACGTGCAAATTTTTCAAACAAAATTTTATTCAGATAATTTTAACTGTAATAATTCTGACAATTTAATTCAAGAAAGAAATAAGGATTGTTTGATCGATATTGTTATTGTTATGACAACGACAGCTGAAAGGATAAAATCAGGATAATCCAGGGATAATCTGTTTTTGCAATAGGTAAAAATATTCAGGCAATCAGGCATCGACACTTGTATATTACACTAACTCATCCAAGTTATCAATTTACTCGTTTATCGTGTAGTTTTACTTTGTGTTTGCATTTTGCAAAATCAAATCGCAACAAACAAACGGCAATAACAAACATTGCATTTTGCACAGTATTAATCAATGACCATTCATTTAAATATATCAGTTACATAATAATTTCGTTAATGTTTCTTTGAATAAATTTATGATACATTCATATACATAAACATTGATTATCAATAGGAAAATTAAAGCTTGTTAAGTTTGTATTAAGTATATGAAAGTTAGTCAAAAATTGAAATCTGATAAAATGTTGAATGCAATCGTCTAATAATGAATTAGGCTAGTGTCTTGTTTCATCCATATATTGGGAATTTGCATCATCACACAATCAATATATGCATTTTTTCAACTACATAATAAATGTCTTTTATCATCCATTATTACGGGTATTGGTTATTGATTAAGTTTTATTATTGTTAATATTGATAATGTTTGCGCTGTTTTACATCTGTACAAACATATAATTTACGATCATTTGCATAATTTCCCTGTTAGTTGTTTACTATATTGATTTGATGGTGAATGAAACCTACAATAGGAAAACTGAGAACAATGACGACATGTTGCTTATGTTACTTGTATTATTAAATGCAGATTTAATATTTCATACATTTTCGAAAAGGAAAGTTTGTAATCTAATTGCCACGACACGTGCATCATTTATGCGTTTCTGATTGATCCTTTTGGATTTTAATTTATATGTAGAAACCACCTACAAACGTAACAACAGACAGCTTTAAAGTTTTACAAACATTTTAAGTACATTTGTATCATTACAGTAGGTTAGTTGTTACAGAATAATTAATACAATTCCTAGGAATAGGATATTTACATAATTTATTTTCCTTCAATTTCTGTTAAATGTAAATTTTCGTGTTTCGAGTCGTTCACTGGACATCTACCAACTTAAATTTATAATGTTTTTTAAATAAAAATAAGATAAATAAAATAAATACTAGTTTAATTTATATTAATGTTTGTTAGGTACTAACAAGCAATTTGAACTTATTAAGCGCTAACTACTCAAATTTAGTGTAATTGTAGCTTCACATTTTGTTTCTTTTCGTTTCCCTACAACAATAATACAACAACATTTTATATATTTTTATACTTTCTCTATGCTCCAGGATAATGTCGTTTTCATTAATTTCCTTTGTTTTTTTTGTTTATTAATTAATTTCTAGGATTTATTATCATAATTCATCACGTGCGATGAACTAATGAATAATCTTTTTATACAACAACGTAGGCCTAATTGTATTGGATATGACGAATTGTTACATTAATCTAATCATCATCGTAAACATGTGCACAAACAATTTTCACTGTTTTTTGTTCATCTATGTACAAGAACGCAACGTTTAGCGGCTAATCTCACCCCATTCCCATCAACACTACCAAAACCAAACCAAAAACGAAACTTTAACAATGAAAAGACTCAAACGATAAGATAAAACTTATCTATTGAAATATTGAATCATAAATCAATAATTACCTAATATGCGTGGTCCAAATAGTTTTCTTTGCATTTATGAAAATTTCATTGAGTTATTAGTATAGTAGGTCAGTGCTTGCCATTAAGTATTTATACTTTTTACTGAATCTAAGATTAAGTTTATTTGACAATAACATGTATTAACAAGTATAACATAATCACTACAACGATAATGTTTTTCATGTATTTACTAATTATTTAAATGTATTGTTAAGTATGTATTGACCTCGTTATTTCTTTGTTTTTCGACAACAATAATGATTGAATGGTACAAACTGATTCTGCGTTATTCTCATAGGTATTTCCATGCGTATAGTCAATTGATAACTAATTGTACAATATAAAAATATTTTTTACACTTATATTTTCATTTTTATGTCGAGTCAAGCATGCATTTTATTGTAAATTTGTAACGAACAACAGAAAAACGATGAGTTGATAACCGGTGATTTAAAATTTCTTCTTTAAATTTTTTTCTTGCACATTATTTAAAGACTACAACGAGTTATTGTATTGTGATTCATTTTACATAAATTACTATGCCAATGCGACCATCAATGACCATGGATAAAGACGCGCAGCGCACACCAGTTACGTGTAGATAGTTTATTTTATTGATAATGCAAAGTGGTTGGATGCTTAAATATTTCAATTGCAATTTGGAATAGAAATGCCTATTCAATCGCCAGCACACAAATATTGTTTGTTTATGGAATGCGAATGCTCGCTGGCATCGACTAATGTGTTATGTTTGTTTGTGTCTGTTGCGTGTGTGTTTCGATTTTCCACAGGTATCAGATTTCGTCGCGTTTTCATTGTCTTGGGTATTGTTTGAACTTACTTGCATTTTTGATGCTTTAGTATGTCTTTGTTATGGCTTGGAACGATGATGGGTTCGACCGGAAACGAGTTCATTAACAGTTACAGTTTGCCGCCTGCGCTCCTTGCGGGGCGTCTGTGAGACGCGGTACTTTACCGCCGGCGTTCATCAATGATGGATCCGTGTCCAAGCTATCGGACATTTTGTCGCAGATTATATCGACAAGTCGTTCGAAGACAGACTGAAATATTATAGCAATCAATATACGAGTCCCTTGCGAATTGTCATAAATGAGCGAAATTTGTGCTTCGCTTACTTTAACGTTGATATTTTCCTTGGCGCTCGTTTCGAAAAACTCGACACCAAGCTGTTCGGCCAACTGTTTGCCGCGCTCGAAGCTGATGACACGTTCGTCCTCCATATCGCACTTATTACCCACTAAGATCACCTGTGCGTTGTCCCAGGAATAAGTTTTGATTTGAGTTACCCTGAAGAAGGAATTCCTCATTACATTTTACATTATTTGATTAAGAACAAGAACGGGAACGGAAATTGCTTTCTTGATCAAATGCGCTAGTCCTTTGAGATCCTTTGGGAGTTTCCAACAAGACACGTGGAAATTTATTAATTTTTATCTTATTACCAGAGAGTTTTAGTTCTCAACTCCAGTCAGTAACAACTCACAATAAAATGCGATTTAAAATCCTCTTTTATGATGCGATAAACTTACCAATCTTGAACGCTATTAAAGGACTCCTCGTTCGTGATGTCGTACATTAAAATGAAGCCCATTGCGCCCCTGTAGTAAGCGGTTGTTATCGTCCTGTATCGTTCCTGTCCTGCTGTGTCCTGCACACAAAACAGATTACAAATTGCTTGTCGGTTGGCTTATATAACATGATAACAGAATTAAAATTATAATATTTAAAGCTCTTGTAGTGTGTTTATGATCGTCATGCGTCGCGTTTTGTCGCTGCTACTTACCCAGATTTGCAATTTCACTCTTTTATCGTGTCTGAAAACGGTCTTGACTTTAAAATCGATGCCGACCGTGCTCACGAACGCAGATGTGAAACTGTCGTCCGCGTATCTGAAGAGAAAAGACGTCTTTCCTACTGAACTGTTACCAATGATGAGCAACTTGAACATGTAGTCGAAGTTTTGGTCGGCCGCATCTTTTTGCCATTTCGGATCTGCACCAGCCATCTACAAACAAATCGTTTAAAAAAAAGATTTCCAAATAAATATTAATTTTTCACGAATTTAAATTGAGATTGTGCTTGCTTTTTCCTTTCAGTTATAGTTTTTGAGAGAATTGTCTTGGATTTCAAGAAAAATTTTATTAAATAAAAAAGCGAACGCATGAAGAATTCAAATAATGTTAGGCTAGGGAATTGCCTGTCGCATAAAACAGTGAAAACAAACTTAAACTTACATCGAAACCTATATAACTCAAAGGAATCTCCACCAAGGATAATAAACGGGATTGTCGACGTTTTTTGATCCTATCAAAACGAATCGGTTCGCCGCATGCTGTTTTATATAAAATAAATGCATTACATCCTACACATTGACTTTCCTTCTAATCCTTTTAATTTTCCCGAACATACACAAAGCGCTCGATGTTAATTAAAATTGAAGCGATTGTTAATCCTGCAGCGATATGCGTTATCATTAGCTATGACATGAGCCACTTGAGCGTAGTCTTGCGAAGAAGTTGCGAAGAAAGCAATAGCGGAAGAAGAAAAGCTGGAAAAACTGGGTCACTAACACCATTCGTTTCTACAATCGCACAACCAGCGCAAGCACACAAGAAGAACTACCCCCGTATTTGACCCCTGCATGCACTCATTCTCATTGCTCAAGTGTTGAAGAGACGTCTACGCGTTTACTAGCTCGTGCAGAAGGAATTTAGGTCACGCAGGATAATAGAGCACAACGTGCGTGACCTTGGCGCGATTTCCCTCTTTTTGAAAGTTGTTATTTACCTTCCTCTTGGTCTTCATCAGACATCATTATTTTAAAATTCAATAATCAATTTTGCCTGCGAGCGCGAACTATCTATATTCAAAGTTCGGAAAGCGGAAAGTTGTTATCACTATAGCGAACGAACGAGCACTGACACTTCATTCGATTCGAAAGAAAAACAATAATAATGAAATGTTCGTTGTGGTTTATTATCAGTTGAAGTACATGCACATGAATACTGTACACACATTTAGCAAACAGTGAAGTTCGTTAGCGCGGCCTGGCGTGTGTGCAAAAGCAAAATACAAAATACAACAAGAGAAATGGAGTTCGTCGGTTTGGTTTTGCTTTGCTGCGGGTTGGGCGATAACGTTAAACGTCGTCAACCCACGCAATTAATTTTAACTCTCATGATGCATATTAAATTTGTTTATAATATGTACAAAAATAATTGTTTTTTTGCTTTAAATTACATTATTTAAAATTTTTATTTGTTTGATTCAAGTAGGTCTATAATTTTCAAAAATTCTCCTTGGAAATAGTTTGGAACACGCCCGAACTGTTCATTCATATTGATGAATTTCCTGTCATGTGCTGTGATGTATCAGCAACATCCATTTGGAAAAGCAACATCTCAAAGTAATAAGTTTTAATTAATGACGAGAAATGGATTAAAATTCAATTGAAAATTAAAATTGTTATGAATTTCAAATAATTCTATTTATACAGTCCAAAGCAATTTGAGTTTTGTTCGATGTTGGATGTTGGTTTAAAACCACAACCGTCGCCGTAGCAGGTCGCACATTCACACACATTCACATCGAATTGATTGTTCACGTTAAATTACCTTTTTGTATGTTTGATTAAAATTACTCCTTGGCTAGATTTGTCTATAATACAAATACAAACGCACTATAAAACTGATTCACTATGTACTTAGTTAAAGTTTGCAGAGAAGTATATGCGATTTTGCGGTTTGTGTAAATGTTATCGAGTGATCAACCAATTGCGGATATCGTGTGTCAGTTTTTGGGCGAACGGCGATGGCGAGCTTTCTCACCAGACTAGCAGGAATCGATCAGCTGTGGGTACACTCGCAGCTGCAGGAAGATCTCGTTGCCGCCGCCGACGCCGCCACCAACTCAATACTGCACGGACACACACAACTTGCCTGTGCACGCGCTCCTCGTACAGGCGCTTACTTTAAACGATTCGAAACTTATGGCCATTTGGCAAATCGATACTTTCGAAAGTATTCAATGAAAAAAATGATGTCCGGTTTCCTGTCTGGAAAAGCATTCATGCAAATTTGAAATCAAGCAGGATAATCAAAAGTTTACTGCTTTTTGATTGTCAATTTGTTTTTAACTTTAGGTTTAAGCTTTGTGGAAATCCAGTATGGTTTATTGGCTTGAGTGTATTTGGCGGCGCATGACGTCAAGGTGGAACTTTCGATCAATATTGGGCGGTGAAAATGGGGAATTTCCTCAATTTAGAATTTTCCTCCAGCAACCCAAGCGACATCTAACGAGTTTTTCTTTCATTATTATCCTTACAAATATTTCAAATAGGAAACATTTATTTTCATATTTGAAATAGTCCTTGATTTTCTTGCAGATAATTAACATTTCGAAATGTTTGTTTCAATAATCAGGGCTGGCGTTGAACATTGAATAACTAGTGTCTATTGTGTCACAGGAATTAAACGCAATTTTACGTCTGATTGTCTGCGAAATGTCAGTCACACCAAGGCAGTTAAATGCGTTTATCTGTTTTATTAATGTTATACTTATTCTGTATTGAAGATATTTTGAATATAAGAATCTCGAGGAGCAAGTCTTACGAGCCACGTAAATATTTGATTTGCAACGCCAAAATCATGTACTAAGATTGTCCTGCATACTTTCAGATACATTTACAAGTTGTTTCGAAGATTTGGGGTGTATCGACACCACTGAAAAGTGGTATCATGAAAAACATAGACCTAAGAACTTAGAACCTTTGGATAGACATACAATTCGGACCGAATTTTTATTGATGAAAAGTTCCAAAAATAATTCTGTACACGCTAATTGCAGTCAATTTTTCGCAAAGACTATAATTAAGTTTATTTCAGAATGAATTGCTTTATGATGTTATGAGTTTAAAGAAAGAGACTGTTGAAGTTGCTGGATTCAAATCAGGAACTTGCACCATTTTTGTCATTCATGACTTTACTAGCAATGGCTACACTGGCTGGATCAAACATTTGGTCATAGCATTTTCGAAAAAAACCGATTGCAATATCATATCAGTCGATTGGCAAGCAGGCGCTGAACCAGTTTTCATTCAAGCGATCGCAAATGCAAGAGTTGTTGCTCTTGAAGCAAAATTATTCATAACTTTAATAGTCGTAAAACAACTTTATAATCACCAAGATAGGCAATTTTTTTAATGAAATATATTTCAGTGCGGATTTAGTCAAGCTATTGACAATGTTCACATTGTTGGTCATGGCGTCGGCGCGCATATTGCAGGTTACATTGGCAAATACGTTAAAGGAATTCAAAGGATTACAGGACTCGACCCGACCGGACCAATGTTTGAAAAAATGCCTAAAGAAGTTCGTCTCGATTATGACGATGCAAAATACGTTGAGATTCTGCACACGGATTGTTTTAACCGTATTCTTAGCCATTTTCGCTGTTTTTTTATAGGAAAATTAATTTAAACATGCATGTTGCAGACAGAAGTCAAGGAGGCCGAATATTGCATGGGCACGCAGACTTTTTCATCAATAATGCAGACCATCAACCTGGTTGTAATGACTCTTCGCATATGCCTTCGTTTTTAGACTTGCATCGGGATACATTACAGGAAGGCAAAATTCTTCCAGCTTGCAGTCACAAACGTGCTTTTAAATACTACATTCAAGCACTTGAAGACGACGAATGCCAATTTATCGGATTGAAATGTGATAGTTATAAGAGTTTTCAATTGGGTAAGTGCAATGAATGTGGAAATAAAGGACAATGCGCTACGTTTGGACTTGAACCACCTTCTGTCACTTCTAAGAACAACTCGTACTTTTTAAGTACAAATGGAAAGAAACCATTTTGCAGTACAATTTTTGTTTACAGGTTTTAGTTTAATTGTGTTAAACATATGAAATTTCAGTGATCACTTATGCAGTCAATATTACGGTAGCCAAGGGAAAATCCACTAAAGACGTTGAAGGCTTTTTTGACATGATATTAGTTGATGTTGATGATAAAGTTACGAATGCAACAAGCAATATCCATGGCACAAGTGTCCGTCATTTTGAATCTGGGCACACTTATAAATTTATTTTCTACGCATTGCCACCACGCATGGGAAAAATTAAAGAGGGAAAAGTCAAATGGAATTATAAATCAAAAAAGATTTGCGTCTTCTGCGACAAATCAATTACTGTACATGATATTGGAATCAAACGATTATCCTGGAAGAATGACTCGTATTTACACAATTTTTTTCTGTTTATAAATTTATTAAATTGATGTTTTTATGTTTGATTTACAGGAATCCTGTGAATTGGCTCTGCCCAGTTAAACAACACTATGAGATGAAAAGCGGCGATTATATTGAGTTTCTCAGTTGCGAAGATCTTTACGGACCGAAATATGCCAGCGATCATATTCAACCGGCAAAAACGAATGCCTCGCATATTAAGTCCGACGCAATGAATCAGATGAATAACTCTATGCTTTTGAATATGTGCAATGGAACAATGACTTCGTCAGCGAGCAGTTCTACGGCGGGAAACATGACAGGATCCACTGAAATCCAGGCAACAACTAGTTCAAGTTCTACGAGCAGTGAAGCGACAACAGTGTTTGAAGGTGTTGCAACTAAAAGGGAAGAACGAGATAATCAGAGCAACGAATTCGGAACGTATAGAAGATCAGACGATACAATTATGAACCAAGATGAAGTGACAACTTCAGTGAAAGAATTCAAGGATTGCTTTGATGAAAAGACAACTACTGATGCAAGTGATGCGGTGGCAACTGAAAAATGCGAAAATATGCAAAACGAGGACAGTAATGCACCGCCTCATAAAGCAAAGAAAGAAAAAGTACGAAGAACCACTGTTAATGACTGAAAACTGAACTTCGTGGAAGAAATGATAATTGTAATTAAAATTATTATTCTAGAATAACAACAGCTATACATTTTTTTTACAATATAATATTTTATATTCAATTTATTGCTTTATTTTATTGACAATTTATACTAGAATAAAATTCTGAAATAAAATTTGAAAGGAGGGAATTAAAAATAACAAGGTTTTTCTAAGTTCTTTTATATTTGTTCAACAACAAAGAATTTTTTATAGTTTCATTTTCTTAGAAAACAAATAATCTCTTAATTAACTAAAAAGAGTTCCTTGTCGAAAAGTTATTGCTGATTGGTGAATGTAAACAAAAAATAAGTTTTTCGAGGTATTTGCAATTTTGTAAATTAATTGAAGAAACATTTATAGATATTCTTCCTCATCGTGTTTCTAATTCTTTCCTTTTTGTCACCTATATTTACAATATTTACAACTTTCATCAATTCACTGTGAATAAGAAAACAGTTTAGACGGAGCAACAATTAATCGACATAATCCTTTCCAATTAGTTACATTTCATCTGATTTAAAATTTAAATATAGATTTTATTAGTTACACTCTTAGTTTTAAAATTCTTCCACGTTACAATCATTTCTTGTCGGGCCATTCTTTGACTGTAAACTTTGAATATTATTTCACTTAAACTTTTTGCATAAACTATGATCGAGTAATCGTCAACATTCCATAAATTACGTTCATTTCCAACGGCTCTAATCATCTTTCGTGTTTAATTTATAAATATTTTAATATTTCCGCGTTTAACATTGGTTTAATAATTACATTCTTTGAGTAGACTTAAGAAATTCTTTAATATTAAATATTTAAGTCGATTCTAGATAGTTTCTATTAAAATCTACAGTTTTGTTTGCAACTTTATTAAATGCACAATATAAATAAACTTATAGAAATAATTGCTTTGCAGGTATTATTTATTTTATTTGTTATTAAATGCAACAAAACACGTTATCTCGTCCTCGACCGTAATACCAAAATACACTAAGCAATTGTTCCCATAAGTAATGGATAATTTTTATACCAGAATCTAAATGACGGAATCAGTTATATCTGTCTCTTTTTGTTTGGTGTGTTAAAATTTAATTGAAACTGATTACAAACTTCAATTTCAATTTAAAATCTAATTTTGCGGCACGTTTGTTCAGTATTCTCATTACATATTTTATCATAGAAATCATACAAACTAATTAATACATCAATCAATCATATCTAATTATATTTTTGGTGTTTAATTTAATTTTACTCAATATATTAGTAATTTGTCTATTTGGCACCATTATTTGTTTGCATTGTGTTTTGTTCATCTCAAATGTCATGCTTTAGATAACTAATAACTCAATTCCTCCATTTATTATTTACTTGTTTTTCATCTAATAATAAATTTGTTGAGTCAATTTATTTATAACTTTTATAGATTTATAACATTTACGTTTTCCAACTATTCTGCAAGTTCTCATTTTAATTTTAATATGTTCTGTTAGATTTTGCTTGTTATTCTTGTTTAGTTAAATTATTTAAAGATTTAAAATTATCTATTTTATATAATCTTACATGTACTCTTATATTTCTTTGGTTTCTTCTTGTTTTGTTATAATTGCATTAATAATTATACGTTTATATAATATATTTGTATATACGATCTGGCATAAGACTTCAATATCACCACTCTAGTTGTTTTGTTGTTAAAACGTTTAATTTAGTTAAAACTTACTAATACAAAGTCGATTCAAATTAGTCATTTTCCTTTTCATATAAAGTCTAACACAAATAAGAAATGTAAATAGTAAACAACTAGCTTGAATCGTCTAGAAATTGAATTAAAACTGCGAATGTTTCATTGAATTAGAGACACCGTTAGTTGTTAAATTTTATTTATATCATTTTTATAGTAGATAATTTATTAATTAATTATTTACCTACCTTGGTAAGTGAATAATCATAATTGGCAGTTGATATTACTTAACGTTTTTGCTTTCTTTAATTTATGTTTATAAATTGAATTCATTGAATTGTTTTTGATTATATGGCTAAATTAAATGCTTCATCTCAAGCCCACCTCTTAATGTTTCATGCAAACATTCTGTGTGTATATGAATGTAATAAGAAAGAAGGCGTTGCTGGCGAAATTACCAAAAATATCATCGACTATAAAAGTACCTATAATGATGATGAAAGTTATTTACTAGTTTTGCGAAATGCACACGTTATCATTCAGTTTGCTTCGTTCCTTCGTGTTGCGATCAGAAAGCGTATAGCGCAGCTCGCAACAATTGTGATGTGTGCAAAACTGCAATCTGCAATATCACCCCATTTACTTTTATTGTTGTTGGTTGTTGTCGGTGCAAAGATGAGATCGCGCTTATTATTGTTATTAGAAAAATACGAATACGAGAAAAGGAGGCAATTTCGTGCGAACTGCGAAATATATGCAAGCGCGCATCGTATGCTTCGAATACGATTTCCGCCAGCCGAGCTTATTTTCAAGGTGGTTTCTCAGTGACTTCTTCCTTCTCGCGTATTGCTTTCAATAAATGACTCCGCAATTCCGACTCGGAGCTTCGCCACAACAGAACAAGTTCGTCTTTGGAGAGTCGCTCCAATGGCGATCGCCCATTCGAGTTACGCGGCGAGCAGTTGGGAGGTGGAGGCGCCGGCGGAAGATCGTGTTCCTCGCACCTTCCAGCAGCAGCACGTCCATCAACTTCGGCAGTGTCTAACGACTTGGACTGATCTGGTAGTTTCGTTCGCCTCGTAGTTTCCGGCACATGTCCGCCGAGACTCTGATGCCGTTTCGTTTTCCGCGCACCGGGCGTCTTCTTATGCGAAAGTGACGTCGACGTCGACGATGATGAAGTGTCTTCGACTTGAATACGAATATGCGGATTTTGTTTATTGTCTTTCCGCTTGTTGTCAGCAATGCGATTCTGCAGCTCGGCTTGCAACTGTCTATTGCGTCTTGTCGCCTCGTCATCGGAGCCCTTAGTGTCACTTGATGGGCTTGTTAGCGCCGAAATGGTCGTCGTTTCGTGGTTATGATTCGACGGCTCCAATATATTCGTGTAGCTTTGCGATTGGGTGTTATCGCTCAATAATCTGTCGCGATTGCTGGTTTTATTGCACAAAGCTTCGTCACTTTTCCCAAGATTATCTCTCAAACTATATTGCGGCTGCAAACGGTCTTTGTCCATCGAATCTCGATATTTGGGCAATGTGGCTAGTTTGCGCCCGATACTTTCAGCATCGGATAGTTTACGCTCGTGTGAGAAATCGCTGACATTCTCAATACTCAGCACAGGACTCTTGGTTTTGCTCATGGCTCCCGGACTATGTGCTGGTACGATATCCAAATAACTCGAACGACGACTATTGATGTCTGGCGGACTTGCGGTAAGAAATTGCGACGCGTCTTTACTTAGACGCCTGCCAATGGCATTGCGAGTGATGCTCACAGTATGACTGCTACTAAAGACACTATCTGTGCTGAATCGCCTAACATTTAAATTACTTGAACTTCTCGCACGGTTTTTCGACCGCGGACTGAATATCAACGGCTTATTGAAAATCGGTGACTTGTTGATGGCCGGTTTGTGCGTGGCAGTGTTGTCCAATTTCGGACTTGTGCGCTTGAAGGTCTTGCGGATGATGCCAGGACTCAGCATACTTTTCTTCTCGTTCGTTTCGGGTGAGTTGACGGGCGACTGCTCGCCTTCGGCCACTTCGGCGACGCTCTCCAGCGGCTGCTCCCTCTCTTCTTGCTGTTGCCTGCGAATGGTACTTCATTTTTGACAGTAATTATAATTCGCTACGCTCTAGACGCTAAACACCTTCGACATGTTTGCTTACCTGCGTATTTCTTGAATCATCTCGAAAAATTGCGCCTTGCTTTTACGTCGCCGACGTTGTTCGTGTTCCTTCTGAAACAATTAACTCATCAAGAGCACCGACAACGGTTGGAAGCTAAACTACTAACCCTTTTGATACTCTTTTGAAACAGGCTCGTAATTTGTCCCTGCCTAATTGTGTGGACTAATTCACGAGCTGCATGGTGTGGGGATACAAGTTCCACGCAATTGATGAATCGGTATAATTTCTACAAAGATAAAACAAGACGATGGTGAAGTAGACTTGGGAAAAGTAGTCCGGACCGTTTGTGTACCTGACTGAAAAACATAATATTTCGACTACGCCACACTGAGCCTTTGGGTTTTTCCCGTAAAAGTGGCAACGTATAACGAAAAAATACGTGTTCAACGAACAGGATCAACAATCCCATCACCATGCCAAGTCCGAGCAGGATGAAAACGCCCGTTACGGCGGCGACGCCGAGCGGACGAGGTTGAGCAATTTCCGTCTCCATCTTAAAGCACGGCAAGCCGCCATACCACTTCTCTTGAAGGATATCCATATAGCCGTTACTCGAATATTTCGCAATAACAGCGGATATGCTATCCTGCGAAAGTCATAAATAATTTAAGTATCAAATAAGGTACTAGGTTCGCGTTCGGATGAGCCGTCAATTCTAACTACATGATAAACGAGTTATTTATGCTCATGTGTTGAGTGTTGAGATTTGCGCGCTTGGCGAAAAGTGCTACCTGTAAAGGAAATCCTTTCGTCATGCCGATAGCATAAGTGTCCTCATTAATAGTGTCGCCAATCTTTTGCAACTTGCATCCGTGATCAGTCGCGCGATAGTAGTCTAAAATCGGTGTATCCGCAATGAGAATATCAAGAGACCCGTTCCGAAGCCGTTCGATGCCATCTTCAACATTCTCCAACGAAAATTTATGCATATGCTCCCAAAGCAGTCTGTTCGCGGTCTGTACGTAAAATTCGGAAGCGGAAGCTTTAGGTGCGCCAACTTTTTGACTCAGCAACTGCCAAAAGACGAATAATTCATAAGAAGCGCTCGCAGAGTAGAATTTGTAACTAACTTACGCTGCGATCGTGGTAGTTGCTAACCGTATTGTGAAAGAACAAACCGGCTATCAAGGCGGCTATGTTAGCTGTGTAACTAGCGACGAAGATCACAGAGAAGCCTCCCCAGACGTTGATGAGAAACTTGTTGGGCCAACTCTTGGGCGCCTTGAACGCCACTAAGTGTCCGCATAATAATCCCCACATCACCCACAACGCCGAACTCATTGAGAAGTTCTTCGAGCGCTGCCGCCCCCAAGGATTCAAACCGAACGGCGAGAGCCACTCGTAAATGGCGACAGCGATCGCTGTGATGTTTAAGCTGGTGAAGATGGCAATCCAAAGTTCCGGCGAGAAGGGCAACAAGAAAGCCATTAGTGGAATCTCGGATTTCTGCTGCGGCGCGGCGAGAAACGACACGCCGCTGAAGAAATAGGGCGCACTGTAATCGATCACTTCACTGCGGGCACTCGAAACGCTTAAAGACGCGAAAGACATGTGAGCAGCACCGGATACCAAGTCGCCGACGATACCGCTCCATCGCTCGTCAACCTCGTATTCGCCATCCGCATAAATATTATGCGTATTGCGCGGATCTTCGGTCGTCGCGTCGTCTTTGTTGACGCGATAGCTAAGGAACTTCTTACCGACTTCGCGCTTCGTTTTACTCCTTCTGTACACATTCTTACTGCCGAACAAGCCATCCGCAACAACATACAGCTGAAAGTCAAACTCGAGTTCCTGAGCGACGTTCTCTAACAAATCCATCGCCAAACCGAAGCAACAAAGTGTGCGATATTTAAATTTATGGAACGGAGAGTTTCGATCCTCGTCATCGACGTAATCCTGGTTGGGCGGACGCGTCTCCTGCTCCTCTTGTTCTTCCTCCTCTTGGCGATGTTTGTACTCCATTTCGTTAAAAACTAGTGTTAAGTTGTCCTTGTCTGCGGTTAAGACATGATGACATGGAAGGCCTGCAACAATTTCCGCCGCCAATAAAGTGGTAAGATAAAAGGATAATAGCGAATGTTGATGTTGATTTATTGGAGTTGCGAGTTGCGATTCGTTTACCTCTAAGACACTGTCCGTCTTCGTCCAGATCAGATTCCATGACAAAGGGTGGTGCCAGCGCCGTCACCACTCGGAAGACGGTTCTTGCCCGGGTGGATAAAGCTGCCACTGATAAATCGCCGCCGGGCCAAACGATCGTGTCCAAACGTACCAATCTGCCCGAGACTATACCGACCCGTTTCCACCGTAAATTATCGCCTTCTGGAACATTGCAATTAAAAATTTCCGCTTATAATTCCACATCATTTTTCTTCCAAGCTTAATTTTCGCTATTCCTCCAAAAATTACTCACAATTTATAAAACGTTTTTCAGGCCAAAACAATTTAACTGAAAAGTTTTCAA
>JARJDT010005929.1:0-23005 GCA_030264655.1 Leptusa sp. GC000079
AATTTAACGTCCAGGACTTTACTGTTCCATCATTTGAACAGGAATAAATTGTATCGTTCAACGTTGCAAGGGAATAAATCGAACACGAATGTGCTTGAACTTCACCGAGTTTTTTAAGTTCCAAACTCCATTTCTTAAATAAATTATTATATTTCAAAGGAAAATATTTGATTGGCAGACAACTTACAATTATTTTGCCATCGTCTGAGCCACTATAAATGCTTTCTTGATGTGATACAAGACAATTAACATCGTAGGCATGTTTGTCTTCTTCCGAGGACTTTAGTTTCACTTCAAGAGGCATAATTAACAAGTAACTCTTGGTAAACAATTAAAATAAACCAAATATTAAGATATTAACTTGGTTTGAGCAGTGTTTGTGAACTGATTTGCTTGCGACATGAATTTGGCGCATTTATTTCGCGCGCGTTTATTTTTAGATCGATGCGTTTTATTTATAAATTTCTTCTTGACCAATTTCCAAGCGAATGAAACATTGCGATTTTGAAATTTTGCGCGGTTTTTATTCGTAATTAAGAGCGTATTTCTTGTGTAGAAGGAAAATTGCCGTAAGAAACACACTCCCACTACATATTACTCACGTTAAATTGCTAAAACATGCGTTGTGCACTCTTACCAGGTGAGTTTGTTCAAAATGGTACGAATAATATGTTAGTTCTTGTAAAGTTTAACAAGTCTATGTCAAAATTGCACCAATGTTCGAGGAAAGTTACGTGCTCGTGTTTATCATCAAAGCATGAAACATCGAAGCCAAAAGTTATTTATTTCTCGTGTTTTGTGACAGTTTTATTGTTAGTTTTGCAAGTTACCTAAGTTTTCAATTGAACTTTAGTGAATGATAAATAAATGAAGGAATGAAGTTCAATTACGAGTAAGTTTCCATTCGTTTAAACAAAAATTATTTCAAAAATGTAATTTTAAAATGTTTTTTATAAGAATTCAAAGTTTCAAGTGCAAGTGTAAATTTCAAGCTATGGTTGCGTGTGAATAAATTAAATCTATCTGATGTGGTGAACTGTTATATTCATTTCCATACAAAAGCAGGAATTTTTCGCACCGTTTGTTTTTTTATAACATTTTATAACCACTTGCTTAGAGCTGTTTGCTCTGCTCTGATAGTAGTTTTAATGTGTTTATGCATAATTGCAATTATCGTCGTTAATTATTGGCACCGAGAATGTGTGTGCATCATGCAACTGTTGCATAATAAGTGTTTTCACTGTTTTATTGCTTTTACCCAGATATTTCTTCAAAATTGTGTACAATTTATCGATTCAAATGCGGGCTAACGGAATTTCCGCAGTTCTAAAAGTTGGGTTTCACAAGAATTGACAAGAATTCTTGTCTTGAGTTGGATTTCAGAAATAAGATTTTGTTTTGAATTTTTGTTATTATTTTATTTATATTTCTTGATATCTCTCGACATCTCTTAATATTTCTTGATATTTCTCGATATTAATTGTTTGATTTCTTAAAAAAACTCGCAATCGCTTGTCTGTTCTTGTCTTGTCTCCAATTTTGCTGAAATCAAAACAAAAATTCTTGAAAATCAAGTCTATAAATTTGTCATCAGTAAAAATTTGCCCAAATCAGTTTCTATGAAAGATTAATTATAAATACATTAGATTTAAATTAGTCATAAAAGTAGTTTGCTTTATTTTAGTTTTAAGTTTAATTACAAATTGCGCATTGTTGTCTATCAAGGCATGATAATGCGTACACGTTTTTTACATTACTTGCCGTTACAATTCGTTTGCATTTCACTTTGTATGATGAGTGTTGAGTGTTTTCTATTTATGTTTAAAATTCTTTTGAAACATCCGGGGATCTAAATCATTTTGCACTTTCCTACTTGTTATAATACATGATTTATTAAAGTTTTGATGACAACTGCAATGTTTCTTTTCTAAATAATCTGCAACGTTATATTTTAGTGCAATAACTAAAATAAAATGTAAAAGAAAGCAAAATTCGTTCAAGTTGTTAAACAACGTATTGAATTGTTGAATTGTGTTTTTGGCTATGGTTTCGTTGCTGTGTTTAAATAATTGAAATTATGACACTTTCTTAATTTTGGATTGCTAGCCAAAATCCTATATGGCTTCTAACAATATTTAATTAGAAATAGAAACAATATTTAAATGAGATTGTGTTTCGTCTTAGTTAAAATATTAAACTCAATTTTTCTCGGTAATTTTAAAGTCAATTTAAAACTGTTTTGTTGTTGCTTTCTAAACCGAAACTATCCATTTGAATTTATGTAAATACAATTGTTGAAAACACCCAAAACTCGAACAAAAATGATGTAAATTGAAAAAAATGGGGTAAAGCGTTCGTGTTTTATTCTCAATTTGAAATGTTTCAATAAAACGATTGTGCTTGTCAGACACCTATTTTTTGCAACTTAAGTACTTATATGTATAGCAATAAATAGCTAACAATTTCTTTCATCCTGAAACCTGAAAAGTCCTGAAAAGCGTACTGAAAACACCTGAAATGAAATAATATAAATTTGCGCATTGATAGTGACCTACTTTCTTGTTTTTCACACTTTATATGAACACGTAACACGCAAAATATCTTTTTCATCCCCTTAACGTCTCTATTTCGTGCTCACACATAGATCTAGAAACGGCTAGAGTGAAGTGAGGTAGGACATATTTATATATGTACAATGAGTAAATATTGACTGGCATCGTTGCCAACTTAAACATTGTTGATTTGTTCGTCTTGTTTGCAACTATTCTGATGGTTTTCCATTTCTAGCAACAAATCGGAAACGCATTCATCGCAAGTTTGCACAGAGTGACGAAAGCAACTCTTATCAACTTGTCCTCGTCATAATAACATCCACTTCAGATGCAGAAACATAAACATCAAAATATAAATATGTTTCAAACTCTTTTGAATCAAGAAAATTCTTTTTGAAAATCATGTTTATATTGTCCAAAATAATGAAAATAGCTACTTTTCCAGTTATGTCTATATGCAATGTTGACATTTCTTCATGTTTTAGAAGTCTGAAAAATTGTGATAGGCACTTGTATGTAAAGCATTACTTTTCCCACTCGTATCGATAATAACTTTTATTATAGTTTTATATTTTTGTTATTTTATGTGATTTTGCTTGAATTGTTTGGCAATAAAATCTGAGAACCATCTGGGTTCCTTGTGTCTTGTCCTTGTTAAATGTGGTAATTGTTTTGATAAAATGTGACCCAATTCTTTTATTTGTGCAAGTTTCGATTGGCGAAAATTATTTAGAGCTTTGCGGTGAATTAAGACTCAAACTAGAAACTCAACCGAAAGTAAATCGGACGCGGACCTGCAGTTTGCAGTAACATGGGAAACTTTCAAGGAACTATGCCAAATGTTTCTCGACCAAAGGACGAAACTTTTAGATTTCCAGCCGGCCAAAGTCAAGAGTACCAAACAGGATCAAGCAATAAACTTCATTTAGTAAAAAGTAAAAGGTCCTTAAACAAAATCATCAACGCATTTTCTTATTCTTGGTATGTTCTTGGTATTTTTAGCATCAGTCATGAAAGGTGAATTAGAGTCCTTAGTCTTGCTTAGTTCTTATAGTAAAGGCATAGCGAGCAGTCGTGAATCAAAATTAATCCATAAAAGAGCCAGTCTGCGACTGTTTTCCACGCATTTCCATTCGCTGCTACAAATGCGGTGCAATTCTATTCATGCATGAGGCCAACAACCCCTTTTACAATTTTCCACACACTCGACACACACGCGACCCGACGCATACATTAAAACGTCCTTAATGTTACTTAATGAAAGGACAATGTTTGAAATTCTTGGAATTTTACCCTCTTTTCTAATTATATAAGTTAACTTGCTTCATTCTTTAGCGGGCGAGTACTTAAGTCAACATCCTGTCTTCCTGTCGATAAGATTTCATAATTGATGCAAACGAAGCAATTAATATGCTCATTGAAGTTGAAAGTTGCAAGCAATTAGACGTGTTAATTAAAAATTGATACAAAGAAAAATGAGTCAAAGGAAGAGGCGATTAATTCATAAAATTAAAAGCGAACATTTCATGTTATCCTGGTGAAAGTTTCGCTTCCTTGTGGCGAGAATGCCGAGCTTTTCCTCCTATGTACCTAAATCTATCTATTTATTGCGCCGCCGCCGATTTTCTGTGGGAGAATGCGACAGGGGGGCAGGCAGTCGAACGGCGGCAGCAGACTGAGTGGCGGGCTGAGATCCTCCAGCAGCCGCCGACCAAGTTGTCTCTTTGTCTCGCGTAAGGACGCGCGCTCACAACTAGTGCTAGCTATAAGTGAAAGCGGTTTACAATACTTTCGCGGATTAAAAGGATTACGGATATGAAGATGCCTCCAGCGAAGCAAAAATGTTTTATTTTCGTAATTGTTTGACAAGTTTAATGAGGACAAAAAGTGTTAAAATGTAGTGAAATTTTGGATTTTTCTGCTGCATTTTTCACGTTCACGTTTTAGACGAAATAAAGGTAATTAATTAGTCTTGCTAGGACTAGGACTAAATATCGCTGTAATTAATTTGTCCGACAGGAGTTTTATTTGCTTGTGTAAACTAAAACTGAAACCAATTTCAGTAATAAAGTCAGACGGAAAGTTGCAAATGCAAATTGCTTCCGGAAAAAACAACAAAGTGAGTGAAAAGTTGCATTATAAAAGTTATTTATTTTTAAATATGAAACTATTATGTTGCATTGGAAAATAAATAAATTGATTAAACAATAACAAAATTGAAAAATATAAAATTTATCGAGTTTTACATTGTTTTACGGTTTGTTAACACACTTTATATTTTATTTATATTGCGTCTGTGTTTCACAAAAACCTAAATGCCAGAATTGAAATAGAAATATTTTCCCGAAATGGAAAAGTTGATATTGAATAACCAAGCAATTTCACAGCGACCACATTTTCAAATAACTCAAACGTAATATAAATAACGAAATATTTCACAAAAGATGAAATAAATGTTTGCTTAATGTTTTGTCAAACAAACTCTCATGAAAAATCTCGTAAAAATTTCATGAAAAACTAAGTTAATCCTTGATAGGTAGAATTTTCATTCAACTGATTTTCCGGTTACCGGTTAACAAAAGCGGAAATCCTTTGAATCGCTAGCGCTGGCGTGTTGTTAATGAAAATACAGAACCATATTTGCGCTCTTATTTTCGTCCTTCGTCCTGATGGTTACAATTGGCGTGTGCTGCATCGGCGGTTCAACGTCCTTTTATCGATTGCATCCTCGGTGAGTGGTTCAATTTCAAGCGATTGCAACAACTCTTAAGTGGTTATAAATAAAAAGCACACTTTTTTACCATGTTGCGGATGAAGAGCTCGAGGAACTTTTGATATTTAGAATCCTGTCTGGTTATTTATAGTTGATGATCGTGGATAATTACTCATGGCGGAAAATTGATTGATCATCAGCTAGGAATGACCTTTAAAAAGTTTATAGAAAAACCATTTCACTCTTGACTTGTCTGCAGTCTGACACAGAAAGCTTTTCTTTTATTCTTCGCATCTCTAAACATCCGAAACGATCTGGAAATGTGTGCATTCAAAAATACTTATGCCATTTGTGCGCTTTGCTTTTAATGTAAATAGAATATGAAGCGAGGCAGACGAAACGAGATAAATATAATAAAAGATGTTCTACTCAGCATAAAGAAGTGATGAAGAAACTTGCCGGCTACTCAAACTCGAGAGGAACACAAGCAGCGAAAAGTTTCGCCCATTCTTATCAAACTGAGATGTGAAAAGTTCAAAAATGCAAATTGAAATTTTAATTTGCACGACTAGTAAAAAAAAATGAAGCATTTTCTGCTTTTTTATGGCGATAAATCGCAAATATCGTCTTCTATTGATCGATCAAAGGATAACTCGTACTGGAGCAGTTTGCAACGTAAAAAATATACAAAACAGTAAAACGAGGAAAAAGAACAGTAACAGTCGAATGAATATGGGAAACGCATAAATCTACATTACTTTTACCACTTTTATCCGATAGCGACAGCTTCACAAAATGGACGCAATGTAAATGTTTCTTTTTCATATCACGACCAAAGCCAAAGGCTAAAGCTTTTTATTATTGTTGACACATGTGGACTCATTTGCATTTTACTTCATTTACTTTATTTAATTAAATTTAAAAAATTATTGAACATGCGTTTTAGCAACGCAACAGTGCTATTCAATATCAAATCCAGTCACTCCTTGCTTTGGAAGGATAAAGCAAGGACATGAACGTGCAGAATTGTACGTGTTAATGCCGCACGTCACGTGTCTATTTATCATTCCTGCTTGTGAACTGAACAGTTCTTGAACAAGAAATAAAATATTATATTATATATGAATAAATACAAAAGGCTTTTCTCGTTTAGGGTTTGTCAATAAATATTACACTGTCACTGACTGCGAGAATGTGCTTGGTTTACCATCATCATCATTATAAATAGCAAGCAAACGCATGATTGACACTTGTTTGATACGAATGCGTTCGATATTTTGATCATAAAGGATTCATGTTCGTGTCCATTGTTGTTGCGATGCTAAGGGATGAAAATAACTTCTACTACTCGTCTCATACTATTTCATTACAACTTTAAAATGAGAATAGTTAATTTCAATATTGACCAATAATCTGAATTTTTTTTCAAATTTTAAATAATTAATGTTCAGTAAACTTTAATTTTCTTTGTTTTATTTTATTTAGTTGATAATTCTCAGTTTGAAGTTGAAAAAGTATAGTTTTCCTTAGTTTAGTTTAGAGCTAATTCAAAGAGCATTTAATTAAATAAACGGACTTCCGATGGCTCATAAAAAACGCACATTTTTCTCATATTTATTTAGGTTTTTGTTAACGTGCGCCCTGAAGGCTCGAGGAAGTTGACTTAATAAAAATTTAGGTCACTCTTATCTCCTGAAACTCCGAAACTCCACAAGAATAGAAAAAGGGGAAAAAGGTCTAATCGAAAAATATCTAACAGCAAATAAATGTAGGTACAAATAAAGCTAACACCTCTTCTTATGGACAGGACTCGAAGGATAAAAGCTCTGAATATTTTATGCTCAAATAGTTAGCGAGTTATTATTTTTGTCTTTTATTCTTGCTTGAGTACACTCGCCACATATTGCTAAATCGATTTGGCGAAATTTCCACTTCATTGCTACCTCATTTTCGTCTTCTTACATGCATGCATGTAGGTCGCTTTCATCCTATTGTTTCGTCCTTTTGCTTTTATCATCAGCGCACAACGCCCACGAGTTTTCACGCAAAGTGAAACAGATCTCTGTGGGTTTTACCTCAACTGCAAACATAAACGTTTTATCCTGAAACAGGTGCGAAAAAAGGACTAATGAAATTTCACTTTATAAGAAGGACTCGCACGATGTTCTTTAGTCCTTCGTGGATTATTTATTTACTATCTTTAATGGTGGTTTTTCAATATTTTTTCTTCTTTTTTTTGTTGAAGGAAAAAGGACGAAATGGGAAAAGTGAGAAGTGGGTTAACAGAATGCAAAATCACATGTAATTTAACTTGTTGTTCGATGCTGTTGCATAAATATGAAGCTTGGTGTTGGATGTGGAAGGTCGTCGGTGAAATTTTTCATTCGCATTGCTTTAAATATTAATGTTGCTCGTCTATCTCGTCCTTTCGCGTGTCTAATTCACATTACTGCATTAAATCGAAATGGTAATCCTACTCACCGTCACCAGGACCGTTTTATACTCGTAAAGCGCCCAGTAAAAAATACGCCTTTCAGGAAATTTTCTTAATTTTTTACAGATAATGCGAAAAGTTAACAAAAAATAAAGTTAATTGACGGAACAAAAATTAATAATACAAATTAACATTTTATAATAAAAAAATCTATTTAAGATTTTAATAGTTACTTGTTATAAACTATAATAATAAAGTAAAAAATCAAATATTTATTATTAACAAAATAAATTAATTTCATAAAATAAATGCCCAATGTGGACCCAATGAGTAAACTAGCACTGACCATCAGCAAATGTATGCATTTGCTGACTAAACGTGCTTACTTCGTGGTTTCATATTTATTTATTAAAATTTAAAACATTACAAACTCAGCAGAAACATAACGGTTTACAAACAAACAAAAACAAACATTTCGTCCTCAATCCTTAATATGTGAACATTTCGTGTTGCAAAAATACTGCTAGCTCCTGATTGAGATGAGGTGTCTAATAATGAATCCATGATGATGAAACGATATTGTTTCTGAGTGCGGTTATTATTCAAATGTCTAATATATTGCTTGACGTTGTTGTTGTTGGTTGGTTGCAGAAGAGCACAGCTTCTGGCAGTAAGCAGGCACTCTGCGCGCGGTAAGTACGATTATCAATCAATATCCATCCATCCATTGCTTTGATATTTTAGATATGAGGATGTCGAAGGCGAAGGTCCTTCGCACTCTCCCGTTCCAAATTGATAAGAGGCTTACGTTTCGAGGCCAAATCGCATCCTTCACAATCCTGGCTTTATTCCCTACATGGAAAATATTTTTGTTAAGTTTGCACAAAGTCAAGGAATATTTGTATTCAATTTGTTGAAAAAATATGCGTATGCTTTGAAGTACTTTTCTGACTAGACATAGAAGAACTTCTATGCCTATTAAATTTTTGTGTCTTGCATAAAAATTTATTATTATTTAAGACTTGGAAAATTTTTTATTGACATTTTATCAAACAATTAATAATTTAAATGGAAAAGCATAAAATACGCGCAACATTTGTCGAAATTAATTCCACAAATTTTGATCAACGAGTCAAAGGACAATGTTGGATCGTTACAGGCGAAGAGTTGTTAATTAAATATTTTTGCGTTGTTTTAAGCGTTTATTTACGTTGGTTTTAATTAAGCAGAAATTGTTTAGACATCGTTTACTTCCTTCTTTCTTTCGTTATCCTTGTTAATCCTCTTTGCATTACATCAGGCCAGGCTAATTTAAATATCACTCAAACTTTATCGTTGCAGTTTTTTAATTCGCCTTAAATTAAATTATTTGCAATTAGTTTCGTTTAGTATAAATTAAACTTAAATAAATTAGATTTTTTTCCAAAGACGTAAATTTTGTAAGGATACTTCGAATATGTAATGTGACGACATTGTTATTCACATGAGGATTCTCGACTGCCTCAACACGTCGGTTTATGATGAAGGAATGAAGGAAACGAAGTCTTGTGATCCTGAAAAGCAATTGGCTTGACACCAAATGTTTCAAGAAAAATATTCAAGTTGAAAATTTTTTGAAGAAAAACATTTGCAACATTTTCGTCGTTCTTGTGGATTAATGGTGCACATCTTGGATGCATAAATCATCTTTTGCCAACCCAATGACACTCTTTTTATGCGAATACGTGAAGCTAACCATCCTTATGATGGCCAATTGAAACTTTAACTTCAAACTCGTTTTACTTCAACGAAATATTTTTTTAAGGCGAAAATTATTGAACATTGAACACAATGTGAAACATTGAAACAGTTTGAAGAAAGCAAACGTGTAAAAGTGTTACGAGCTGTTGAATTTAATTGGTTCGGAAAGTTTCGCAGGCACCGCTTCATTTCCCCTTTTTGTCATCGACGAAAACGGCGCAAAGATTAATCGTTCTCAAGTTGAGCTGCCATTCTTCAGCGAATTCAATTCCAATTTAATGATACAAAAATAATGTCTGTGTAATAATTCCGTAGCAGAATTGAAAGTGCACGAGTATTTCAATTTGGTTAAATAAAGGACGAACACGAAAAGTTTGACATTTATACTCGGGGAAAATTAGCCGGTAAAATAGTTTAAATTCGAGCTCGAAACCATTAGCAGATTAAATCCGATATTTCACATTAATATTCGCATGCTAATATTCAAATTCGAAATTTCGAATCTGTAAAGCTGTTAATTCTTGATGAAATGACAATTTTTCCTGCCTAAGAAGAATTTCGTGCTGTCTGATGGAGTGAAGCAAAGACTTCAAAGCTGTTGCAATGAAGATTAATAATAATGTTGTGTTAGCATGATGATGCCGAAGAGGATGCAAACATGCTCGTCTGCAGGAGTCGGCCTCGCGTCCCGACGATCATATCGACCGAAAATCTTCGCGTCTCGCTCTTCGTCGCTGACGCGCGCATCCTTGCGGAAGCGGAAATACAATACGCCGACTTCGCCAAGCAGCGAAATTTACTATAAACGAATATGCCTACAACGTGGCACACGATTTACTACGACTACGACTTTTTAACATTTTTGCCAATTATTGACTTGAGTCGTCTAAAAACAAATATTAAATCCAAAAATATTTAGTTTCGCACATTATTATTATTGTTGTAAAGCAATTTCTTTTATTTTTAATTTATATTTATTTTTTAACATAATAATTTAGATTTTAATTTTCAATAGAAAATAAAAATTGAAGGAAAATCATTGAATATTTATTTATTTAAAACCTAGTTAAACTTAGTATTGAGATTTATTAGCTTTCGTTTCGAATGAAAGATGTTTGATCAAGCCATTAATATTTGAGTCCTTGTTTGTATTTCGTCCTTGCTTCTTGAGCGCCACTATAGCAAGATATAATTTGGGTACACAGAAGCTGCAGGATGTACACAATGTGAAAGTTTAAAACTTTGTTCATACATTGCAGCATCGGAAAGTAGCGAATAAGGACGAAGGACAAGTGCATAGCAAATGATGTGCCCACGTTCTAGTTTTGCGCCATGCATTTATAACCATTTCCTTGTTACAACTTTCATTTGACTGATAAGAAAGTAGGCAACAACAAGGATTTCAAAAGGATGTTGGAGGCGAATTAGAGCATTTATCGTGTCGCGCAAACTTCGCACAAGTTAGTTAATTAATAAAGTGAGTTTCTTGCCGCCTCGCTGTTTTGCAGATGGATCAATCAGTGGCGATATGAGTAGCTCAGCAAGAAATTAGCGCTGAACGTAGGCGTGTGTTGCGTGGCAGGACGCGGCAGGACAATTAACCAAATGGGACCGCAAAATGGGCGCTTGCTTTATCTAATTATCTTAAGCACTTGATACATTGCTATCGATTACTCAAACTCACACAAACAATTGGTTGGTTGCATGGCACCTAAGTAATTTTTTTCCCAAAATCTTTATGATACACTCCTATCAAATATACGAAAAAAATATTACAAGTTTGAAATTTGCAATTAATGCTTTTAAATTGATAAAAATATATAATTTATATAATTATACATATACATATATTGAACCCCTTGTATTTCGAATGTTTTATTTCGCAGGATAACTGTGTAGGAAAAAGGATATGATGTTAATTGAAGCGAAAGTAAGCGAAATCCACTTGGGAATCAAGCCCAGAAACTTTTACCACATAAAAGCTCGAAAGTCCGAAATTGCAGGACACAAAGGACCTTCAAATATTTACAATACGTCCATTGACCATTAGCAATTCACCGTTGAATTTGTTTTCAGATCGATAATGAGCGACGACGATCCCGAAGAACACGCGGCTTGCCTTTGACGCCGTTTTCGGCGGTTCGGGGTGGGCATCGAGCATGAGCAAGGACGAATTGCACATCAGGCAGAAACTCATGATGCTCGCCGAATCCACGAAGCCCTTCAACGTCAAGCGCAAATCGATCACGAAGCAAATGTCGAAAGGATCCAGTGGCAAGCTCAGCATGCAGGTATAGCACCCCCCGTGCGACTATTATCGCTGTATCATGTGTTTGTCGCAGGATTTCGTGCGAATGGATCCGTCGTATACGCCTGATATCGAACATCTGGTCTTTCCGAGCCGGAAACGCAACCCCCAACAGGTTGCCCCCGCAATCCTGCCGCCGGCGAACAAGACGCGTTCGCGGCTCGCCGAAATGTTTGCGCTTAGCCGCCACCTGCAGCAGCGCTCGGCCGACAGGGAGACGTCCAAGAGCAGGAAGAATGCGTCGGCCACGATTAATGTGAGTGCGCTGAAGACATACATGGTGACTAATAGTTGAATTAGGCTTTTATTGCCTTCGTTATTGGGCTTTGTAATGAATGTTAAGGACCGTAGGCAGGATTAAAACGCAAAATGACTTTGAATACATTCTATTATTTGACGAATCCTTTTTATTTAATTGGCAACCCATCATACTATATTTGATATTAAATAAAAAAAGTCTCGAAAACGAAAATAATTCAATTCAATTTTGTTTACTATTAAAGTTTTTTTTGTTAATTACAAAAAATATATATCAAAAATTGGCGTAGCTACGGCTCTGAAAGAAAGGAATTCGTAATGGAAGATTCCTGAAATTCAATCCTGGATTGGTTTCCCTAATGGGATGGATTTCCCGAAATTCCCTATTTAGATTTGTGTTTGCTCACCTTCTTTGGTTGGTTAAAAGTTTGTTTCGTGGAAATCTGAGAAGAATATTTCAACTATTCGATACAGGATTCCAGGAAGACTAATCCTTGAATCCTGAAAATCTATGTTCGGGATTAACAGATTTTAGTTACACTGTTATCAAATTTAACGATTTCCAGGATAATAAAAATAAAGTTGTTGCGATGAAATAAAATCGGGCAGTTTTTTCGTTCTTTATTTGTACAAGTTGAAAATCCTGTTCAATTTTCCAACTATTAGAAGTAAACTTTTATTTGCTCCTGTTTGTTTCGTTGGTAGATATATTGGCAATGTCATTATATCAGTATGAAGGATCGCATCGGGATAGAAAGCACGTACGCATGAACTCGAACCACAACCGCATCCAATCGAACCAACATCAATCGCATTTGTAAATCTTTGATCCTTGATTTTCCCCTTTTGTTATTCGTGCTTGTTCAATACAAAATTAATCTCTATAAAACATGCAACGCATAAATAGCTGCATTTGTTTCTTCAAAGTTTATTTTTCCAGAAGAAATCTGACAATAAAAATGCAGATTTTAATTGCATCCTTGTAATGAGTAATTTTATTGATGACAAAATCTAATCTCGCTAAAATAAACTCCTTTCAGTTGAAGGAGTTTTCTGAATCTCGGGTCGCGTCTCAAACTGAACGAAACTGAGAGGATGAAAGAAAACTCGGAAAATTCAAATTCGAAGCCAAAGAAAATTAGCTTACGTTGGCTTAGTGCATGTGTGCTCTTCGTATAAGGTGCTGGTGTATGAAGGGAGTGCTTAGTTTACCCGCGGGAAATTATATTGCTGCAATTTGTAAAGAGAAACCAGCTGTGGCGCCTACTTACTTACTTTAATACTTAAATACTTACTTACAAAGTAAAAACCTACAAATAATTACCCAAAGACGAGCTAACTTATTTTTATAAAAAAAAATATTCGCAACAACAGACAAGGATATTGTAAAAATTGAAAAATTTATTCGAAACACTCTGAGGAAACTTTTAAAGAGATTTTGTTAGGAGTTCAGGGCCGCATTTAGTTCAAGACAGGATTGTATAAAGTTGACTAGTGTATTAAAATAAGATTCATCCCTAGGGAATAAAGTAAATTTCATTAAACTTATGCGCGAATGTAGTTTATTGCTTGATTTCTATTTAAACGAAAGCTGCATTTTGGTCATATTGTCGAAAATAAATTAATAGTTTGATATAAACTATTCTGTGACCCTCCGGAATAAAGTTCATTATTCCCTTGATGCATAAATATTTATTCAAATTGATTTCTTGCACAATGAATGGAGTTTTTGTTAAAAAAAAACTACCAAATCATGATATAAAGTTTATTAATATATAAAAATGAGATTTGTTCCCTAGGGAATAAAGTAAATTTCATAAAGTTTATGCACGAATGTAGTTTATTGCTTGATTTCTATTTAAACAAAAGCCTCATTTTGGTGATATTGTCAAAAAGAAATTAATAGTTTGATATAAACTATTCAATGACCCTCGGGAATAAACTACATTATTCCGTCCCGGCCCTGGCTTAAAGGAATAACTTGGCCATATTTCCTTTTTTATAACAACTTAGTTCCATCTCCATCAGTAGGAGTTTTGAGAACGGATCAATCAAAATTACTTCCAAGTTGTCTGATGCGTTCTCATTTCGTTTAAGTTTTTCAAGGAAACTTTGTCGACACGTGTCGACTGATGTAATGCTTGGCGATATTATTAACGCCCCAATTAATATTAGATATGAGATAAGTACTTGAGGAACATCAAGAAGTCCGCAAGCTGAGGCCGTCTTAGCACCCTTGAACTTTCAACTAGGATCCTCTCGGGCACGATGAGTATATATGAACCGCATTAGTTAGAGTCCTGGCGGCGGTCAAGCAGGACATGCATCACTTTATTTGTCTTTGGTTGGCCTTCCACAATGACGAAGGGGAAGTCATCAAGAAGGAAAGCTTTTATATTGGACTTGTTGTTGACACCTTGGGTGCGAGTTAGTTATTTATTACCTTTGTCCTCGGAAGATCTTCTTCTGATGTCTTTGTTTTTCTTTAAATTTAATTGAATTGAAGTTCTTAATCGGTCGATTGACGTAATGAGCAGTAAAAAAAGCAGTAAGACGTGGAGTTAATTTTCTTGAGTTTTGTGTTCTTCGGTGCAGAGAAGCGTGGACAGCGTGCTGGAGCCTTCATCTCGAGACAGTGGTATCGGCAGTTCTGGGAGCGCGGCGAGCAGCAGGAGGGTCATTGCTGATCGGCGGTGGGCGGTTGAAGAACCAGTCCATTCTTCGATTACCAGCAGACGCAGTCCGAACAACGAGCCCGACATGGCCACAACTAGGTGAGTTCCACTTTGCATTTGCTGATTTTACTTATAATTTGCTCTTAACTTCGATCATTCTTCATACTTGAATTATTTAAGGATAATCACGATGACTAACCACTTGATAACAATAGAACATTAACTACAAGGAATTTTACTAATCAGCAAAAAATCCTATCAAATTTTATAATTTAATTAAAAAATAATAAAACGTTGCGAAATTTGAAATTCGTTCTTTGTTTCTTGCGTGTATTTAAAATTTCAATAAACAAGTTTATTAAAATTAATTAAAACAACTTAAGATTGCTTAGATCATTGAACAAATAATTACTTTTAATTTGTATAATTTGCGTGGACGGAGTAAATAATTGATTCAAGGATAAAAGGTGCATATTTTTGAATAAAAATGTAGCACGTTTTATCCTTTTTGTTCAAAAAACGCACCTTTTATTTTAAACAAGCGGTGATTTCAAAACCCACATCAAAATATTTTATTACAACATTTTGCCTTCTTCGTGTACTTGTTTTTATTATTTTCTAAAGAAGAAATAAGTTCATTGGCCCACGTTTTCGGCACTTGTTGAATTCAACAGCGCGCAGAAATGCTTGAATTTGAAAAACCTACGCAGAAACATCCGAAAAAATATGCAAATTTGACTGTTTGAAATTCTTCATTTTCAGAGGACCAAATGTATCGGTCTTGCATTTGCGTAGTACATCGGAACCTTGGGAGACTTCTCCAACATCCGTCTTCACGACAGTGTCGACAGGCAGCTCCCGCTCCTATTCATCCGGTCGGAGTACGAGCACGACAGGAACCGGGATAACATCGCTCCCCAAACAAGAATCCCTCAACTTCCCCACGTCCAGCTACAAATACAGCAACGCGCAGCATTCAGTCCGCGGCGATGTTTACCTAAACAAATCACAGTCCTGCAATCGCGAGCTGTCACCAGTGCGATGGTGCGACCGCGAAGTGGACGGCGTTTACCTGAACCGCTCAGGTTGGGTGCAAGTGCAACATCGTTCCCTGGACGAAAGTCGCCGCCTTAACAAGTTCCAATCAGACATGACTCAGTCTGCGTCCCGCCGCACAGGATTAAAACTCGCCGAGTATCAGCACACGAGCAAGTTGATGTCGACGAATAGTCAACGCCCTGTATATTTGCCGCTGAAGACGAACGAGTATGAGGCGCCGCGCCCGCCGCCACCACGCACACCGTCGCCGGTGGCGATCGAGTCCTTTTCGCCACCGTTGCTAACGCCGATTATTTCCCCGCCGCCAGCGTTCCAGGACCGCACGCGCGGCACCAGTAAGCCTAAGACTTTCTTCGGCAAGGCGCCGTTCCTGCCGCGGTCTAATGCGATTATCGACAGTGATGTAAGTCCGCCGCCTTCCCCGCCACTCTCCTGGAAGAATGCCAAATCTGCTTCGTTGCCAGTGGCGACGCACCGCAAACCCAGGACGCCTTCGCCGGTCTTCGACAATTCTCCCAAGTATCCACGCATACCGCAAACTAAAAGCCTTGAAGACACTTCGGCGAATCGACGCACAAGGTTTAGTCAAAAGTATGAAAGTTCTTCGTCGAGTTCGCAGAGCCAGATGAGTCAATCCCAATCCCAGACGCAATCGCAGTTCCGCAGCTTGGACAGCTATGTTCCTCGGTGTGCTGCCATGCCACGACTGTCCGAGAACACGGACTCTTCGATTGACGTCTATGAAGATGCCGATGATGAGGACAACAACAGTTCTTCGATTAATATGAGCATCACAAAGCCGATCCCGATTGTTAACTTGAAGATTTCGCCCTCGAGTCGCAACAGTCGCTTGCCATATCGGGCGACTTCACGCAAGAGTCCTGTTGGGTCGGATACTAAACCAGCGTCTCCGGGGTCTTCGAGTTCTTCGAGTGAGCGTGTCCATTCCAGGTCGCCTTCTGGTACCGCCATGCGTCGAACGCCTGTTCCTCAGCGACCATATCAGGAAGACCCCAAAGTGCGCCGCTCAAGAAGTCTTCAGTTACCCGACAAAAAGGCGAATTATTTACCGCAACGTGTGTCACCCCAACATCCTGAGACGTACCGCGTGGTTAAGGTACCTCAGGTCAACGATCGGGTGGTAAATGTTGGTGGTAAGCAACGACAGGAACTTGATGAAGAAACCCTGCGGGAAGCAGACATTGTTACTGGATTTATTTACGGGAGTCGCAGCCGCGCAGCAGCCCAAGCTTTACTCATGTCCAGGTACGACAAGAAGGATTTTAACGGTCTTGGACCCATCTACAAACCATTACCACCAATTCCACCACTAGCTAACCAGCAATCAAGTCATCTGCAGCCGCAGGTCCAGGGCCAGAAACAACTGCAAAGAGGTTCAACTACCCCAACTTTGGGCAATTTGGGAAGCAAGCAACCCGAATATTGGAACTACCCAGTGCGAGAACGCGACACAATGATGAGGTCCTCACAGAGTTACCCCATGCATCAACGCTCCTTGGATGTTGTTGTTGACCAGAACAGTCGCGAACCGTACAAGAAACGCGTGCCAAGACCGGAACCGAAACGGCGCACCTCACCCAACGAAGTGGACGGAAGGCGCCTCTCGCCTAATATCAATCACACTCAGGAGCGACGCAGCCCAAAGTTCAAGAGCAGCTCGTCGTCTAGTAGTGACTACGCCGTTATCCTGCCCGAGAAAGTGCGTGTTGCGACGCGTAGTGCGAAAAGTTCGGGGGCGTCGACGCCCCTCGAGGAAGCCAACAATCTGCTCAATCCGAATTCGGCGGCGATGCAGCGCGGTGAAGTGATTCTGACGCGGCCTGGAAGTGCTCCCGGTAACCAAGTGGCGCCACGTGCAACGTTCTTGGATAGCTCGCAGCGCTCCATGTCCTTGCCGAAATCGTTTCTGTCGCATCGCCAAGGGTGAGTATAACAACTTTTGTTATTGGCGCCTTTTATAGAGGCGATTTACGTCATTTAATGCGCACGTTGTGCGAGACGTGAATCGCTGCCTGGCAATTGCATCAATTGATATTCTGGTGAGAGTGCTCTGAAGAAACGTGCAGACATTATGAGCATGTTGAGAGCATAAAATAAGCGGTGTGGCTTTCAATGTGACAACACTACACACCTAGCGCATTCCACAGACTCGTTTTTATTCTTTCGCTATTCACATATCAAACATACGAAGAAATATTTTTTTTACTTGAGACTTGGCGAGATTTTTCTCTAATTACTTAAAATGACAAGGTGACATACATAATTAGCTTATTAATCTAATTTTCTCATTAACTATGTAAATGATGTGTAAATGTTAATTACTCAATTGAATAATAATTAAGGTTTTCGTTGATTTAACACTTTGTATCAAAGTTGTTATTGGAATGTTGATGATGCAACTGTGTCACTTTAAAGACATTTCACATTCCTTTTCTATTTTTGCACACTCCAAACTCGGTTGTATTCGATAAAACTGGCACAAAAATAGCAAAAAACAACATGTTACTAATTCACGGAGCATCGTCCTAATTCTTTATGCGAAAGGAAAAGGAAGATTCGTCCTGCGTACATAATTGGTATACTTAACATGCGCAGGCAAATGGCGCGATTGAATTATCTTCAATTATCTTTTTCGCCCGTTTGCTGCTTTTGTTGCTCAAAGAAAATAAGTTATGTCATTTGTACCTCCATACTGATATCGCTCTTTTGCGTCGAGGACAATTGACGCGTTTCCTCTTCAGTTTACCTGCTTATAATCACTGGTTTGTGTTTGTTTCTTTTTGCATTATTTTTTCTTTGTTAAATTATGGAAAAGTTGAGATAAAAAAATTCATTTTGACACTGAACTTCTTCATCTAGAAATATTAAACGTTGCAAGTTTCTCTTTGTTTGTTTCCATTAAATGCGTTTCCAGTGATATTGACGTGCAATTTAGCTATTCGTGCATGAATAGCGCATTGCATGTGCTGCACTTGCAATTCTATCGATGATTGACGGAAACGGCGAGCAAAAAACAACGCGAAACCACAATTGCCCGCAAGAAGCGGATACAAATTGTTAAGTTTGATTCGTTCCCGGCGAAAATTACAGGATATTCGAGGAAATTGGCTTGTGGACTCAATTAAAACTTGCAATTATCTTAATCACATCAAGACAATAAAACAATGCTGTTGATTAGATTCAATTAGAGTAAAAGACTTAACTAGTTTAGAGTTCAATCATTGATGAAGCGCAAATTGTTTAGGTAAAAGAAGCAAGTGCACAAGAAGTGGGTAATTGAAGTTTGATGCACGAGTTCAAGTTGCAAATGGCAAGCAGTCGCGAGTGCAATTTAATTATATCCGGAAGTGACAAATGGCGAGCACCTGCCATGCAGACGCCGCAAACGGGGCAACTTGAAACATTTTTCATCCGGCAATTCATTCAATTCTTCTAAATTTAACTCGTAAATGTAAATGAGCTGCAGGCAATACAACACACAACAAACAATTTATCAGATAATTCAACAAAGTATTAAATTAAATTCACTTTTCTTCTGGCCTTTAACGATTACGATGTCGTTATAATTTATAGTCGTTACATTTTCCGATAGAGTCATAAAATATTAGTTACATTCTACAAAGTTTCGCGTTTCTTGGAAGCATTTGACATTTTATAAAATTTTTAATGAAAGAAACTGTTTCACATTGTAATGTTGCAGTGTAACATTGTCAACTATAAAGACATAAAGATAAAACAGAACAGCGAGTAGACAAGCCACTAAAATGCGGTTTGCACATTGTTCTCCCTTGGTAATGATAATGAGGACAAACCTCCACCCTCTACCACCTATCAAGTTTCTAGTAACATCGCAGCGCAATTCGCAAACGAAGACATTTTCTCTCTCAAATAATTCCAGAAATACATTTTATTTCATTTGCTTATATTAATTAACGTATGAAACTATTATTTGATTTCAGTTTTAGGCTGTATGAGCTTACGCTTAATTTAAATCTAATTTGAGATCCGACAAGAAAGTGGACGAAGGTCTAATTTCCATTTATATCTAGTAATTTATATTCGTGTTTCATTGGATGACAGGCAGTGGCACGCACTGTTGCTCTACTTATTGTATCGTGTCTCTCAGATTATGGAAACGGAAAATAGTTCTCTTGTGAGAATGCGATAATTCATTCGCAGCAATAGGGCTCTTCGTTTATTCAGTTTGCTTAGTTAATTTCAGTTTATTTTGAATTTTGGTCTCGATTATAGTTTTTTTTGTATATCAGCAAAAAAAGTTTGTTTAGCAAAGGATTTGAACCGTCACCGATGTATTGTATTTTTGTTCAGTATTGTTCATCTTGTGTCGACCTCTATGAATACACAGTGGCATTAAAAGTGGACGCTGTGATTCGAATTATTTATGACGTTTGCAACGCGTGCATTTAATGTTCGACAATATGAAGGCGCCCGGCAATGCCGCTTTGCATACGAATTCATTCATTCTCTCGCCTTGATTTAAATTAACATCCGTGCACGCAGTGCACAGAGCAAGAAATATCGCCTAAGAATAAAAACAATCAAATTAAAATCTTCATTTCACAATGATTTCGTATTTGAATTGCGGAATTAAGACAGCGTTCAAGGCTTTTTACGCGCGAAACGTAGGCAACAAACCAACCTCAGGTCATCTTAAAAAGAGCAACGAGTAAATGTTGAAGAACTTTTTAATTTTCAAACAACTCGTTACATGCAAATAATAACGTTGGACTTTACTCATTATATCTTTATATTTTTTGCTTCTTTTAAGTACTTTTGCTTGTTTTCGTTCCGCTCTGCGACTGACGCCATGCCTTGAATGTGGAAAATCTTAATTAAACTTCTTCGCGCCGAAAAGACGCTCGTAAAACAAGCCGCGACCTGCGGGCACACAAAGCAGCCGGTGTCGCGATTTCAAAAGGTGAACACCGAGAATCAACGAAATCCCTTCATCCCTTTAGTGGCTCACGTGAAGGCTTACGTTACTCATGCTCATACAACATGTTCCGAGTTGCAAACGGGCTTCATGTTAAAATAAGGACATATTAAGACAATGTGTATTATTGGGAGTACACAAGCAAACAGGGCCGGTTTATACTAAAGCGCCTTATTAAGTAAAAAATGTTCTCCTTGTTATATTAATTTACTTTAATTTATTTAAGTATTGAATTCAGTGCGAAATTAAAATCGAAGATGTTTAAATAATTTTTGACAATTAAATAAATTTTAATATTATATTTTTTCCAAAATCAAGAATGAAATTAAGACTATTGATGCAACCCCCTAATTTTGTTAGCGCCTTATGGGTAAACCGGCCCTGTAAGCAAGTCCTTAGTTGTATCCTTCGGAGGTACTGTACTAAACAACAAGAACCAAGCAAGCCAAACATATTGAAAGCCGGTCTTTGTGTGTCAGATGTTTGTCCCCATTTACTCCTTGCATGGGCTTGTAAGTGGCCTTCTTGGTGTTTTGTCTTGTTCTAGCATAAAGTGTGCATTAAAGTGATTATAATATTAACGCTAGTAATGCATCAAGCAGAAGCAGTGTTGATATGTGGCCTCTAAAATGATTTATAGCAATGAAAATGAAAATGTTCAATTTGATTCGGACAGCAATAGTCGCTTTCTATCAACTATACATAAAACTCAGTTAAAATTCACTTTGTCTCAGAGAGTATTTTAGCTTCCCTAACGAATCAATTCGCAGACCATCATGCATACGCTAATTAATAATTAAATGTAAATTTTGTTATAATTAAGCCGTGCATTGTTGTCTGCCTCGATTAATAATAAACGGCGGGTCTTGATTAATGCCCGTTTTAATTAAACTTTTATGAATTAATAAATGCTTTTCATGTTTGCTCCAAACTAGTTCTTATTGTGTTACTTTCAATTCAAGGCCAGTTTGCCGAAAATGTTAGCACTTAGCACCATATGGTTGCCTTCACGACAAAGAAGGCAATGCATTTTTAGCGTTTAATTTTGTTGATTTAATTGATTAAAACACCCTGTAAATTAAATGTTAATGAATAAATGCTTGCGAATTGACGGAATGTTTATCTTTCAAAGGCATTTTGTTCCGTTTCATTAGGTTTTCGGTTTTCGTATTCCGAATAAAACCGAAATTAGTTCAAACAGGAAACTTGTAAAGTTTGGAATAATATTTAACCTGACAATCGAATTATTCATGAATTTAATTAACAACTTTTGAATGAGCATATTCCAAGTCAAACCTGTGAAAAACACAACTTTTTTAAGTACTTGTATCAAAAACTGGTATTTTATAAATATTTAACGCCTGAAATGTTGCAATGTGACACTTTTTAGTCCTGTTGTTTATGTTTGTGCAGCGCTGGCAAAATACAATTTCCTTAGTGGAACATTGGCAGCCAAAACATGTTATAGGGCCGAATCGATATTGCTATTGCTCTCTATAAATCATTCGTTTTCGCCGAATTTTCATCATACCATAGACATATCTATTATTATTCCAAGTAGCATATTTACATTTATTACTTTTTCTTAAATTTTTTCGGTTATTTTTGAAAGAGTAAAAACTTTGTATTCAAAATTATTTTTTATTTCGCGGAAATTTGGTTTTATCATTAATTACGTACTTTTTAAGAATTTTTCCAAACACAAATACAATTGCAATACATTACTACACTGAGAAAAAGTAAACTTATATGAATCATTGCCATGCAAATGTTAAATGATAAATTTTATCAATAAAAATGATAATGTATTTATTTATTTAGAATTACTAAATATGAATATTAATGTTAAAATAAACAATAAATAGAATAAATAGTTATTAAAAATTAATTACTAGGTAATGCAAAACAGTTGATTTGTCTGCAACCTTTAAAATAACGCTAATATAATGTTAATTTAGTTACTTCACATAAAATACAAAAAATCAAAGAAAATTAATTTAAAAAATTTATTAATTATTAAAGACCAGAAATTGTTCTAATTAATTGTTTTAAATTTTATATTTATCAAATATTTTTAATTGTATAAATTTATTTGGCAACTATTAAAATTGGTTATTAACAAACCATTTTTCTCTCTGTGATTCAAAACATCTGAATTTTTTTCATTCTGTTTGGTGTGCATCCGCTGTGTCGTCGTGGGGCGCAGTTCTTGCGTTTCTTCTTATTTGTTGTTGGTTGATGACGACTGGCGAGATGAGACGCTGTCCCTGAAGCATCTCGTGTTATAAAGC
>JARJDT010005937.1:0-14850 GCA_030264655.1 Leptusa sp. GC000079
GCTTAATGATGTTCTGCTCGGCGGCGCAACTAGGTCGCTGCAGACATACACCGCGTCCCAATTACACCATTCATTGGCATGTTGTGCAATAGCCGAAGCGGGAAACCGGATTTTCAGAGTTTAATTGTTGCCAATCGACGGGCGAGCGCGGCGAATAGTGATGCGCACAAGGCAAGATATATCTTGGTCTTGTCTCGAATCTCGACATTTTTCGAGATAAATATCGAGATGGAATTGAAAAATCTTGACGAGACAAGAATTCCTATTATATCAAGATCTCGTCAAGACTTGAGACCGAAACCAAGACCAACAAAATAATTCTTGTCAATCTCGAGATCAATATTAAATTTATATTATCTTGTCGAGACAAGATCAAGATTGAGTATCAGCTATAATGAAATGTCCGGAATTCAATCCGCATGTTTGTTTGTTTGCAGTCCCGCCAATGTTGTGGATCCCGCATCAGCTGGTGGGTGCCCCGTTGGCATACTCAGTGACATTGGAATGCTTCACGGAAGCTCATCCGAGTTCCCTCAACTATTGGACCCGCGACGACGGGCAGATGATCCACGACTCCCGCAAGTATCACACGGAGAACATCCTCGGCTCCCCGTCTTACAAGACCCACATGCGACTCACCATCAACAACATTCAGCAAACTGATTATGGGACCTATAAGTGCGTGGCGAAGAATCCACGTGGTGAAACGGATGGCACCATTCGATTATACAGTGAGTCTTTTTGATCTACTAATATAAATTATAACCGCAAATTTCCTATAATAAACTTACTAAGATTGAGTGCACCAATGTGTGGTGTGGCACCGCACCATATTGCCTACAAAACCAAAGCCGCCTTCTTCTTCGTCTTCTTCTCTTTAAACACATTCCTGCATTTTGCTACTTCAAGTGTACAGTTCGATTTCTCCGGCGAGATAATGCCAGACGGCGTGAGACGGCGCGCTCGGATCGCGGTAATTAAACTACGTAAAGTAATTAAGATTAGACAGTGCAGTCAGTGGCGGTGGCGGAGGCGGTGCGGGTATCAGTAACATCTTAATATTTGGCTCCGAATGGAATAAATTATTAGTGCGGCGGTAAGCAAGCCGTTTTAGACGCCATAAATTAGCCAGTTATAGAGCAATTTGCCATAAAAGTATGGAATCGCCGGGCGGGATGGACGAGGCCGGGCGGCATCGGCGGCATGGCGTGTCATATATCTAGAAACCGTTAGAAAGTACTTCGCAAAAGAAACTTGTGTACAACAATAACGGGCGACAGATGCGCGCTCGTATTTCATCTCTTATGAATGCTGCTCGGCTGGACCAGCAGCGCGCTACTTGGCTAACTATACATATAGCACGCGCTCATCTTTGGCTACCGCACAACTAGTTACTGGCAATTACAAGCCGCAGCCGAGCGCCAACTGAACTCGCCGCTCTTTGCCGATAAAAAATCCAACTTGAACTTTTCTGATAAGAAAAATATTATAAAACAAAACGAACGGCGAAAGAGGAAATCTTAATCGCGACAACCAACCAACATTTACAACAGCACAACAACTACAAATCTAGTGGCTTATTGTTATTACACTTTTAAGCTTAAACAGACACGTTGCACCTGTACAACATCAACATTCGCATTAGCACGCTGCCTTGACAAGCACTTTCTTGTTGCATCTTGCATCTCTTTATTGCTAATATCTGATGACATTTGTATGCATGCAGTGCGCGCAAAAGTTTCGGGAACAAATTCAAACAATTGTTTGCAACATTTCCAAAGTGTAATTCTCACAATCGTCATTGTCTTTCTTTGCTTTATTTTTGGTATAAAGTTTCATTAAACGTCCTTTTAATTTATTGCATACATAAAATCAAGCAAAGACAAAACTTCTGAAACTTTTGTGCGCCCACTTTATATGTACGTTCAAATACATCACTGTCTATTTGTTATTTGTCTGCGAAGTGAACGCGCATCAACAACATTCTAGCAAGACCCAAGCATTCTCTAAACTAAACTATAACAAACTAGAAGAAAATACCGCGCGCGAACAGGAAGCAGAAGAAGCGTTGCGTAGTAAATGCGCGTGCATATTGTTGCAATCTATCTCAACTGAACCGTTGCTAGTTGCTAGTTGCGGAAATGTCTTCGCGTGTATTTACTGGAAATTTTATTTATTGCACACATCCAGCATCTTACCATCTATTGCGACGCGTGTCACACTCCCGACGACGACTACGCAGACCTCAAACTCAGCATCAGGATCAGGCATTGTTACTAACCGTAACCGTCATGTAGTTCTGAAGGCAATCATTTTCCGTGTCATGTATTGCTATGTTATTGTCATGCTCGCATCATCCAATTTTATGCGGTATTTATGTCTCGGGAGAATGGTAAGTATCTAGTTTATGAAGGCATAAAACCAGTTTCATATCAATTTGTTTTTAATTTATGCAGGGCCACTGGGCCAGCGCGACTAAAAGCGGGGCCCTACATATAAAAACCCATAAAAAAAGTATTATTTAATTAGATATTAATTTATTTATTTTTAAAAAACATCTATAAGCAATAACAGAAAATATAAGAAAATAACAAAAGATGTTTAGAAAAATATTAGGTTAATTAAAAATTGATTTTCGGACTTTGATTGAATCAAAATCTTTTAAAATAGCCTCCAAATCTAATATTTTGGAATCCGCGGATTCAGTTGACAATATTGCCAAATTATTCAATCGCTCTTGGGTTGTTGTCAACCGCAAATAGTTTTTCAAAATTAATTTTAACCGAGAAAATCTCCTCTCCAGTTGCAATCGTAACAGGAATTGTTGCAAAAATTCGTAATGCGCTGAAAACATTTGGGAACAAATGATATCGACATAAATATCGACACATTTTTTTCCACATTTATGATTCAATAGTAATTGTTTGATTTTAATAGTGCATATTTTTTTTATTTTCTATGTAAAAAAATACGAGCCACGGTTTTGGGAGCCCCACAAAAATTTGTCAGCTTCATCGGTCAAAGATCGGCCCTGAATTAATGAATGAGTGGAAAATTCATTTTTGCGTAAACTTTAAGTGCGTAAATCGATATCTCGGATATTGGATGTGAGTGCGTGAACCACCCTTCAACCCTGTCAAAATTATTTAGCCACAATAAACACCTAAATGTGAATATAGTAAGCAATGTCTCCACGCCCTATCCATCCAATTCAGACAGTTGTCTTAAGTTCGTTTGTCTCATTTTATTCCATCCTTGACTTGCTAGCTGCTAGCAAGTCGCTAGCAATAATCGGCCCCCGTTTCCCTCCACCTTCCCAGCTTCCAGCTTCCAACATCGCATCGCATGAGTCGTAAGTGTATAAGTTCTACACGTATGTTGTATGTATACGTATGTACATCCCAGAGGTCCCTTTTCATCTCATAACGTGACAAGATTCACGAAGTAGCGCACCGTGCTCAACACGTGTCGTCACTATAGCAACAGCTTCAGGAGAATTCGTCGTCCCAATGCTGGAACGCACTTGCTGACGCTTCGTGTGAGTTTTAATACACGGTCTCCCGTTTCAAAGATCGCCCCAGTCATCATAATGCAGAAATGCGTGCGTTTTCATTCAAAAAATGGCGAAATTTGTGCGAAATAAACGAGAACGCACGCGTTAACTGCGACGCAATTTATTGCACAAATACCGACCGTGTCGAATATTGCATGTGATGTATAGGTGCCTAACACGTCGGCATGTAATTTTTCCCAGCGGCAGCAGACAAACCTGGTAAGCAGCGAGTAATTTCATTATTAATCTTGATTGGCACTTATTCATGACGCCGAGAGCCGTCGATATCAAAGAGCGGCAAATTTCGCGCAGCGCGCCGCTCAACGAACTCGTTTCGGCGGCGGCGGCAGCATCGCCATCTAATTGAGTTGTAGCATTCAATCAGTGTCACTGTTCAAATTCCGTAATTCATCAGCGATAAAATAAAAATGAATTTCCGTGATGTGATGTGACGGTGCACCGCTGCGGAGGTGGCGGTTTCGCGGTGACACGTCACGTGACTTGCTTATGTGGTTGTAGTTGTGTGTGTGATGCATTTTGTTAGCATGGCTTTTGAACACGAACACGATGCACATCAAAATGCACTTTGGCCACGCTTCTATCGCATTTTTACATTGCTATAACATCATGCTACATAAAGACGTACTAAACGAAATAGGAACCCGCTAAGAAACAAATAAATAACAATTTGCGCGTGTTACAAATAAAAGTTGGTCCGAAGCCAGATGTTAAACTGCACCAATCTACCCCTGATCCCCCTTTAACTTCACACCGACTGAGCATAATCTTGAACGCGTTGTGGCGACGATGTTGATGCATGTTTTTGTCGCAGCTTCCTCGCCACCAACAACGTCGCCAAAGCCGACGACTACGGACGCGCCCAGTAGTCGCAACAAGGATGTCTGGTCTGGTAACGGCGATCTCAACAACTCCGTCTACGGAAATCAGACATCCCTCAATACCCACTTAGCAGAGAAAGGTATCCTGGCAAACAATTAGGCTGTCCAGAACACGTCACCATTCCGACCACAAGATGGCGTCTGATCGACCAAAAATTTCGTACATTTCAATTTTCAATTTTGTTTTATCCACTTTTTTCGTAATAAAAAATTTCATTGTCTTTGTAGATATTAATATGCGAAACAGGTCTCAAAATTTTACAAAACATCTCGTCTATTCATGCAAAGAAATAAGGTTTTGTTGTCCGACAGACGCCATTAAAAGGAATCTGACTGTATTCTAGACACCCGATAAGCAACCGATAAACAAGTTCATTTAGTAGTTCCACCCATACATAATTTTGTATCACCCAAAAACCTAAACTCATGTTCAATGTTCGTGTAAACCATGTTTAACGTAAGAAATATTTAGAAATGGAATGAAAAGTGGTTTGACAAACTCGACATAAATGTATAAACGTTCGGAAAACTTCAAGCACAAAACAAACAGTTCTTCCTCTTTTTTTCTCTCTAATAAACAACGTCTTTAGTACGTAAAGCGAACGCTGAAAAGCACTTGCACAGCATGGTTTTAACACAATTAGCTCCGCACCAAGCACAAGTCAAAGAGCACAAGCCTTCGTATTCGTTTCTGCATTATTTATAGAATAACTATCAAAATAAAACAAAAACAAAAACAATATTTGTCGATCATTATAAGTTCATTTTTGGAAATCACAAATTTTCACAGAAAATCATCAGTAATGAGTATCAAGTTGTGCACTGTATGATGTGATTGTTATGTTTGCAGGTTCCAAGTACCAATCGAACCTTAATGAAATCGACAAATCCGAACAAAAGTCAGGCACGGACACGGATAGCAAGGGGGTGGTTTACGAATGGCCCTCATCGGAGGAAAACGCATCCAGTGAGTAACAAACATTTTAGATTTCTTGACCGTCTTGACGTCGACATTAATTCTTGACCATGTGTTTGATGTGCCCAGCGGGTGACCACTTTTGCTGTGTGAATGTGTGATGTGTGAATGAATCGCCCCCATGTTCTTTCTATAGTTACGATGAGGTTACGGGAAGCCGATCTCCATTTAAATTGTCCACATAGTAACCACATCATTCCGACAGGAAAGAACGTGCAATCGCGCAAACTAGTGTGAAATGTGGTGAGCGGTGGTAACTTTTTTTATCAACGATAGTAATTCGATTCCTTTCAAAAAATTGATGTTCCAATATAGTAAAATAAACTTTTGACATAACGCATTTGTGGTGGCGGCGACGGGCGCGGACTTCAAAGTATGCGCCGGACATTCGTACACACAGGTCAATATGACTCGTAGGAAATTGAGAAAACTCTATTTCCGACTCCATACATTTTCCATATTATGCCATTTCTTTACTCTAAACGAAATAAAAACCCTTAGATGTTGAAAATAAAAGAAATGGATGGAATTAGTATTATGTCAAATAATGCTTATACGAATTCTTAAAGTTTAACGGAACTTGAAAGTTGAGACGGATCAAGTATCAAGTATTAGGTATATGTTCAAGTAATTGAGTGGGTACTCTATGTGTTAGCTACAAGTTACAAAGGGAGTTTGCATTCAAATAAATATCAAATTAAACTTTTAAAGAATTCATCTATAAAATAAAATTTGCCGAATCCGTAAATATTCATAGGCAAATAGCGCTCGGTTTCATCATACATGTAAACATGAACTAAACTCTTGTAAAGCACGCCGCGAATCATGGCTCATGGCAAATATCCGCTATAACGTACTCGCGAAAATATAAGTTCCAAGAGGGGGCGAAGAAAAGCACACACTAACGCCAAAGAGAGAATATTATATGCGGCTGGGGAAAACACATCAAAGACAATGCGTCTGTGTGGTATGCACGGCGCACTATTTCGCCAAAACACCAGCGAACAGCGAAATCCTACGACTATTTTCAACGGTTTCGACGATTCGGTTCGCTTGAGTCTGAAGAGTCGCAGAATGTTATAACGACAAACTTGAACACGATCCTGTACGGGATGTGGAGAGACGAAATGTTTCGCCGCGTGCATCGCTTCTACCACAGCAAATACCTAATTATGAATATTTTACTATTGCGCCCTTTAACGTTTCAGGCTCGCTCGCATTCCCCGTAGATTTCCAGTTTCGATCTCGTGTATGAGGTGAAAGGAACACATTTACATCATCACATTGCCGTGGTCTTTTACTTTTCAATGGCGCACTTATTCTTTTTGATAAAACATACACAGGGACGTACTTGCATTTCTCTTGGTTTTTACTCAATACATTTGTGTTCACAGATTCCCGATTTGAGATTACAAGGATATGGGGTGTACCGTTCCAGATCATTGTGACATCACTACTTTCACTTGTTCAGTTTCCGTTGATAGTGCGACGGTGAAGAGTTTATACGATTAATTAAAGTAAGCTATATTTATGAATAGGATAAATTACAAAAAACACTAAACACATTAGAAATGTTTGTCGTTGATTTCACTAAACATCAAATACATAGAAGAAAAATCATTACTAGCATTTAATAATTATTATGAAACAAAATACATACGATATAAAGTTAAATTTAAGAATGTGACATTGTTTTAAAATGCTGATGCGTGGTTGCTAATTTTAAAATTTCAAAGTATATATGAAAGTATAAAACGAAGAAAATAAAGCAAAAAAATTCGAGATGCAGCAAAGCAACTGGAGTATATTTTTAAATCAAGACTGAAAATCAGTTAGGATAATGAAATGAACTAATTTACTATACAAATTAGCATAGACTAGAGTTGCATACTAATTTTCACTTGTTGTTCAACTACTACAGAATATGCTGATAGGATAGACAGACGCGGACGACGTACGAGACACGAAATGAAATTTAAAAAACAAAACTAAATTGTAACGAACGTATAAATGAGAGGAAATAAAAAGAAATTGATCAAACTCAAATGCTATTCGTTTCAAATATATTACAATGTATGTTGTACAGCGCAAATTAAATGCATGGTTTAATCATTAATTGTTGACAGTTCACAGTTAGTTCCTAACATTATACATACCTAGTATAGAAATCGGATACTTTAGTTTAAATTGGTATTACTGATTTTTATGCGTAAATGTTTTCCATTCATTTTTAAACTAAACAAAAAATTAAATATACATAAAAATATAGACAAATATGTATGCGAATGGCTGGGATTTTTAATGATTAGATAGACATGATTCTATTAATTAAACTACTTATTAAAATTAAAATACCAAATCAAACTATTAAGTCCGGGAATTTCGCAATTGCACATTGGAAAGTCTTGATTTTAAATGTATAAAAAAAAGACATCTAACTAAATGTCTTTATATGTAAATATATTAAATATATAAAAATGTTACAGGCTGTTCAGGAAACAGGATGGAAGAAACAGCTCATAATTAAAATAAGTTCTGCTTAAAAATTTATAGTTTATATCTACTGAACACAACATTAAAGTCAAACATCTTAGACTCATTATTTTAATTTAGAATATAAAACTATTTAGCCAAAGTACTTTCTATACTATGTAGCTAGTGTTATATAAGTGTATTTCTACTGATATTTACTGATACTACTACCTTAACGACAAACAGGGTATTAGAGTTTTTTGTCGAGATACTTGTCTTGTACTTGTTAATATTAAACGAGAAAACGAACAAAAATAAAATAGAAAAATCCTGAATATCCTATCCTGTTAGTTATAGATTTACTCCCATTCCCATTCTCTATTCTAACTTTATTGTTGTGTTTCAGCACAGATTTTTCATTAAAATAAAAATTAATTAGATTCAAGAGCTTAAAGTATTGGGTTAAATTCAACATTGATTGAAAGTATCTAAAAGAAACTTAAAAAAGATGCAGTCGAATCTCGAGTGAAGTCAAGAAATGAAATTGCTTTGAGAAGATAACATATAACGAAAGACTGATAAGTCTTGATACTTGATACACTTAATGAAATCTTGATAAAGTTTGTACATTAATGTAGATACAACCTAATTAGACCGGAAATATTCGGAAATTCAACGAGTGCATTACCGTTAAAATTTATATTAAAATGCAGGATTACGTTGAAATAATAATAAATCTAAAAGAGAAAATCTCAGTGAATGCAGATAAAATTGATGAATTGATTGAAAATCATTACCTAAATATTGTACATACTTATAGTAGGTAACATTAATACATGCGTATGTATATTAATTATTATAAAACGAAAATATTGTAATTTCCAAAAAGTAAAACTGATACGTAAATATTGACAACAAATTATATAAATTACAAAACAAAGTACGTGTAGTCAGTCATACATATACCATTTAAACATTCAAGATAAAATCAAGTGACGATTTTTAGTTGTCCCAATTATTTATATGCATTAAAATAATAAAGGGAAAATCACAGTTTCAATAAAATTGAAAATCGTGCCGTGATTAGGTACCATGTTAACTGTTCAGATTATTATAAATATTCACGAGAATTAATTATGATTGTAACACACGTAATAATTATGTTTCCGACTGTTACAATATACCATTAATATAATCGCAACATATACATGTATGTACTTACCTCAAATGTTACGTTTGTATTTCATTTCAATTTTGAATGAATATTAGGGACAACATTTGCGCTTTTTACCGCATTAACATTAAACATATACATAATAACGATCGATACATAAACCTACTGTGTCATTTTAAATCAGCAATCATTAACTGGATAGGTTACCAATTATAAATGAATGTCCTCACTGTGCGTTTGTAAAAAGACTATACCAAAAAAATTATGAATTATGATTATATGAAAGATATATGAATATAATGACGTCATCAAGCAAAATGTTTTAATTCCTTCCTGTAATTCCCTTTAATTTGTTTAGATTTATATTTCGAGTGGTTAATATTGTGAAATTCGAGTGGAATGTGTTCGGCAATTATTAAAAATAATTTTAGTGGCTTGTTGCTTGAAAATATATTGGAAAATTGGTAAGTTAATTATTCATTATGAAATTATTTCGGGGTTTCATTATTGCATTCATTGATTCATTACGAGTTATTATATTATTACGCTTTATTAATGGGACACTGGGATTTGTTTTGTATTTGGCGATCTAGTTATTAAATTTTCAATAAATTGTCCATATGTTACTGATACTTATCATCATTATGTGTATGGGTATTAATAAATAGAAATTAAATAATAGATGAATTAAAAGTGTTGTTAATTAAAACATTTATAGAAATGTTGAATTATTATTTACAATTGAGGATCATAAAATAATAATTACCTTTTAGCTCTTGAATATGAACACAAAGTTCAATTATTTCAAACGCCTACAACAAGATAAATCGGCGTGAATAATAATTGCACAATAAAATAAATCATGACCTAGGTTCACACACCCGCTGAAAACGTAAAATCTATAATTTATATGGAACATTAGTACTTTCCCCGTTTTACAACGACCTTTAATGTCGTACTTGACGACAATAAACACTTATAAATCCCAATAGAAGCAAAAAGCTGTCCTCCCCTAATCTGGTTATATCGCGTCATCGGCTCTCGACATCGTTGCGGCCTTCTCATTGCCTTTAACTGCCCTGGACCAACATTCACTTTCTCGCTCAGCTTCCTTCCCATTTCCCAGTCGCAGTCCTGCCACATCCCAGTTATTCAGTGTCGCACATTAACCACCCTATGCTCCATTGTTAACTTTAGTATTCCCGAGTTGAATTTCAAGATTCTTACTTAACTTTCTTTCCCTTCATACATTTCGTATCTTGCATAAGTGACTCCAACTCCAATAGATTCAAAATATCCAAATCAAAATCATCTTATTGTAAAGTCTACTGCTTTAAATAAATTTATACGCGTAGAATGTTAATCCTTACTTAACTCGGGATTATTCCTCTTTTTCATGTTGATTATCAAAAGTATTTTTTTATTTGTGATCCTGGTGTCTATTTATGCGTGAAGTTGCTTGCATTTAGTTGAAGCTAAAGCTTTCTTACACTTTTTGTATCCTCACGTTAATGTTTACGTTTTATTAGTTTTCACGTCTGGGTCTGGACATTAATCCAATCTGCATTTTGCTTGCATAAACTTTTCGACTTGGCCGAAGGAAGCTTCGAGTACAATCTTCATTAGCATACGTAGAAAAGTTTTACCAGGCGACACCATGTTCTCCAAACGATTCTACAGTGCTAAACACACGTTAACTTTATTACTTGCGACATTTAAAGCGTCATGAACCAACCACTAACAAATCATAATAATCACATTACTTTTTCCTGTTAAATTAATTTAAAATCTTGAATAAAATTCCATTCACGATACCATGTTACCTCTTTTAAAGTGAGTAAATTTTTTCTTTGTAAAAAAGACCCTTTTGTACTTACCTTCAGTACTTTTATTCCTTTTGCATGTTGTTATCTCCATCGCATAAAACGTAAAAATGACAACATGATGACAAGGTTGAAGGTAATTTAGACTTCAATGAATGCCACAGCATAAACTTTTGCGCAATTGAAAAAAGAAATTGCAATTAAAAATAAAACGGTAGCAAATGTAAAAAACGTGTTGGCAGTTTGCGTGGCATTCCGCACAAAACACGTCCGTACACTTGTAATTAAAAACGTTGAACGTATTTTAAGCGGTCTAAATGTGCAACCTTTTGTAATGACGCATGTGTTAACTATGATTTCTTTATTTGACGTTTTTTCTATTTTCCTTTTTCGGTTTTCAACACTTGTACTTCCTACTTCTTTTATAAAAACCGCTTAATAAAATTGTTGAAAATAAAGAACTAATGAACAAAATACTCCGTATCCCTTATTCATTAATATACATCTTCTGGTATCGTACACCTATTAATGTATATTAGAATAGTCCTTTGAAAGGATCTATTGATGTGGTTAAACCAGTACGCTAGTACTGTAAATGTACAGCTTCATGACGAAAAGCGTAGGATAGATTTGTAAAGATTCAAGAGTCACATCGTAATAAGACTTGGTAATAAAAAACCAAGACCGTGTTAATTAGACCAAAACAATCTGCACTAGCACTACCCTTTCAACAGCCTACAGGAGAAACGAGAAACGCATGGGGACTTGCGGTAGATCAATATAATTATTTAATTTCGATATGTTCAGACAGGTCGACGTTTCATAGTGTAACTTGTCATGTCACGTTACACGTTCACATTGGGGATGTTTTGGGGTCGTGGATAGCCTTTACTTGCCGAATATAAAATACAATTATTTAAATAGAACTATTTAAATGGTTTAAACAATTTTAGGAACTATTTTGAAATAGTCTATGCAAATTATTATCTATTTTATATTTCTAATTAGTTGCCTACCAAAAATACCGTTTTCTATTTCACTTAAAAAAAGTTTCAAAAACTATTTCAAATTAATGTATTTTCAAAATAGTTTTCATATTTTGAAACTATTTTAATTAGACCTGAAAATAATTTTTTATTACCTAAACGTAATTATGGCAAGCTTCATGTTGCACAAAAGTGTAAAATCTACAGGGTGTTTCATTATACGCAATTAACAAGAGTAATTTCCTTGTGTCTTATTCTTTAATCACGGATATAAAGATAGTCACTGAAACTACACGGTTGAGCGAAATTTCATTTTATTTATACAGCAATCAGAAACGAATTGGGTACCAGATGTCGTTGTCTGTAGTAATCAGTAGCGACGAACCGCATCCCCCTTTTGAGCGGCCCTCCATCGAACAACTCGTCGATTCGATAGGATAAACTGCCAAGAAGGGACCACAAATGCACAGGCCGTACAAGGACACAGGACATCGCAAGTGCCCAACGACAGCAAACCCACAGATTTGATGAAATACTAAACTAAATAGTTTTATGTCAGTTTGCGTCCTCTACGTGTTTGCTCTTGCTCTGGCTTCCTCACTTTTACACCAGGGAAAACTAACGCGACAGGAAGGTTATCCTTTTTCAAAGGGTTGCCCGGTTGCGGGTTTGTTTGCAATTATTATACCGGCAAACGATGGCACCGCAGCGCGAATTAATATGGAAATAACCAAAACAACTTTCGTGTTTGTATGTTATTAGAATGTCTAACAGTTTGTTTAATATTTGATGTGCGAAGCATTCGCAAAAGAACGATATGTCCCTGATACGATTATGATTACGATAATTAATGCGCAACCACATATATCTGACATGAGCAATGATCCGATAAAGAAGTTAATTGTTAATAGTAAAGTTAGGGCGCAAAGACAAACAAACCTCGCTTCTAGGTTATCTGAAGTATGATTACCTGGAAGTTTGAATCATTTGCAAAGACGCTCAATCTTTAATATTTCTATTTCGACCATCTCCGATCTTTAGTTGGAGCTAGTTGAAGGTAGGCGAGCAAGCAAAACTTACAACTCTACATGCTCCACACTCTTAACTCACTCAGCGCAAGAACTGCGAGGAGTTTATCGATGAAGGATGGAGTTTGCACAGTGGTAACTTGAAGTTTGTGCAAAGCTCGCTGAACACTGCCCCGAATCACGCCGCGCTCTGCCACGACTTGCAAAGTATTCACCTTTCTATGACCAAGCCAAGACCAAGTCAAACACGTTAATATGAATAGAGAAACCAGGAAGCGGGAACGTCTGAGTCTGACTGAAAGTTCATCGTTCGCCGTGTGTTCACGTGTGTTCTCGCTCCTTTCACTCGGATGGCGATGGTGATGGCGGGCCAGGGTGCGCGGGTCAAACAAACAAAACCCACGTCGACTATACTAACTATACACACACGCCATCAATGTAGAAACTTGTGTTATGATATGCCCAGCCGGGGTTTAAATGATGTAAAATGCTTCGTGCAAGCACCCGCACGGGAAAGCGAAAAGGTGAAAGAGAAAGGTGCAAGCTCCATCAACTTGACTCGCTTTCATGATCCTGATCCGAAATTCTCGTTAGGATTATGTGTTGTGTGCCGTCTGATTAAGGATAAGAAGGACAAACTCAAGACGGCTTTCTGGAAGACGAGATAGTGCTCATACTTCCTGCCAGCTTCTTGGTTTATATAGTTTAAAGGCAACTAAAGCAAGTTAACCGCGTGTATAATGGTCGGCAATCTCGTAAAACGAACGAAAACCTAACGCAAAAGCGCCAGGACCATCCGGAAAAGTTTACATGTACCTCTATACAGCCATGAGAACCCTTTGCTTTTGCTTTCAGATCTAGATTATTATTTCAAATATTTGATTACTTCTCCGTGGGCAAAACACACTTCTCGACTTTGCACAAATCTATCTCATCTCCAGGCCAAGCTGAAACAGTTCTGTGGTTCCGATTTTGTACTCTGCAAACGGATCATAACTATAATCGTAACGGGCGCATTAAATATTTATGAAAACGGCTACATTTTACTCGTTTCGAACTTGTTTTTCGTGTGTGCTGTTTGCGCTTTCCCTTTCGTGTTAGCTACGATCTAAAAGAGCTGAGGTTTACATCAAAACAGATTGGAGAAATCCAATAAAAGGCAAGGATATTTTCCTTCTCTTCCTGCGAGAAAATATAATTTTAAAAGATGTTCAACTTTTACGTCCAACTTTTTGCTACAATCTACTCTTTTGCTATACAAAGATTGATAATCTCGTTTTCGAATGTTTGAAAGTGACAAGACGAGTGTTCAGTTAAATATTTAACGCTTGTCCTTGTCGGTGAATGGTGATATTAGCGATTGTATTGATGATGGTTTCGCACGTGGCACACATAATCGAATTCGCGGTATAACAAATAGGGTGCATTTTTCTTTCATTCAGACGAGAAAGCAGATGAAAAAGGGGATGAAGAACAGGGCACAGTTAGTCGCAATCTACGAGTAGTTCGAGAGACAAAAACAAGCAAATCGACAATAAGACGCGAAACAAACAAAGAACATGTTTTCATCTTCTTTCTACCTACGCTTTCCCTCATCCCATTCCCAAGTATGTGTTTGTGGCTGCGAGAATCTCGTCACGGGGATCGTTAACATTGAACATCCTTTTGCTTTTCACATAAGAGCACAAGCCCTTCAAGACACCAAGCCGGCAAGCGAATCACATTGTTGTCGACTTTACAAATGACTATCTGCTAATACACGAACGACGATTGCTTTGCACGTTACGTGTAGATTGATCGCTTGATTTCGATCACGATCAATATAAGTGACGTGCGTTTGTAATTGCCTAGCACATTGAAACGGCAATTGCCTTCAATGAATCTCTTCAAATCGTGCTCCAAGTGCAACTTCAAGGTTCCAAAAAAGCGCAATAAAAAA
>JARJDT010005942.1:0-30793 GCA_030264655.1 Leptusa sp. GC000079
AACCATTTTACAAGGCATTAAATTATGAGAATTTAATGTCTAAAAATATTTGTTCCAGCTCACAGTTCATTTCTGAGATTCTAGCCGTGTGCGCCCAAATTCGGTCACACTGTATATATAACAATCAACAAGCAATGTTTACATGGACACAATTAAGTTCAACTTAGTTTTAAGTACAACTTAATTTAATCAGTGCAAATGGGTAGAAATGTGATATGAATAATTATGAAGGATCTCTATAATGTCCTGAGCCTAAGCAAAGGTTAGTGAAATGTATATCCAGTGGCAGAGGATCGAAGTTGAGACGCTCGCTTGAACTAATTAAATATTAATCATCGACTGGTTAACCAGACCGCGCTGTGATGGTCCTTGTGTGGGCATCTAATCATCTTCTAACTAGATTTCCGACAATCCAGGCAAACCTGTATAACTTGAAGCAACCACAACATGTACTTAACTAACTTTAGATACCCACCTACGTTTGTACTTAATAAAACTATCAAACAAACATTACGAATTCCGTAATATCGTAAAACTAACTTAAGATTTATTATTAGACTTTATGAGACTTTAAATTGTTGAAATGACAAGTTAAGCCACAACAGGACTGTGAACCAACGGAAAATAATTTTATGACATAAAGGATGAATTATAATCCTGCCTTGCTTAGGCAAAAAGTACAGATAAACGAATTAAATACAGGATGGTAAACACGCAACGCCGCGCAATAATTTTTAACGCGTTTTCAAGCACTTGTTAAATACTTGATGAAAGTAGACACTGATGTACTTTAGTTACGCAAAGCAATTCATTCAGTATGTCATCACTTATATGCTGTTGGGACGTTGGCAGTTGCGTTTTGATTCACGAGACTTTCGGATTTAGTGTCCTTTTTGTATCTTTGCTTGCGCGTGTAACGAGAGTCGGTCGTTAATTATTTAAAACGCGAAGGCAAATCGTTTCGACATCTTAGCGAGAGCATGCTTTTAATTACAAAAAGTTGCTACCAGGCCAAAATAAGGACTGAAAATAAAGAGCGCAATTGAATTATATCTGTAATCGGCAACAGGCAACAGATTTACAAATACGTCGAAACGTTCGGGTGACAATGTGACAAAAAAAATATGCGGGCAAAAATGACAATAGGGAGGAATGTAAAGCGTTTTTAATTTTGATTATGCTTAATTAAATTGTAACCGTTTGCGAACGCACGTTCAAAGAAGGCATTGTCGGCACGTCGAAATAATTCGATTTCGTTTGTTTCGTTTCGGTTCTTTTGCACCTATTAATTACTCGCTTCTCGTTTCCAGCCACTTCATCATTGCGTTTTGCAATGAACGAAAAATATCATTAACGCCCTGGCATTACAAATGAATAAAAGATAGACAATTCTATTTGGCGAAATTTATTTTCTGACTAAAGTAGGATTAAGTTGGGTATGCAAATTTTCCTCACTTTTCTAAGTACGCAGGTTTAAAGGATGAGACAGGCGATTGAAAGTACGCTTTTGTTCAAACATATGGCACCCTTTTTCAACGCCACAGTTCGGTAAGTAGGACAGGACTATAAGGACGATCAAGGTATAAAAAAATAAAAAAAATGGAAAATAAAACGAAAACATTATAGAATGTACATTGATAGTATATGAAACACCTATGCGCTTTTTTATTATTTTTTTGGGATTAATAATGGAATAATAAATATTTAACTAAATTTAAAAATTTATTGAATTATTATACAATATCGACTTAGGCATTTTAAAGGACCTACGTAATTTTCGTTTAATTGACATTCATTAAAGAGTCTTAAATGTTCTTTGTGATCATAATAAAATAATCACGATTTATCGTTCAGAACGAGCCTGTCTTTCCAATTAGACAGAACGATAAAATTCTGTCTCCCAAGTGTATAATCCGGCATCTAATCCGCCAAATTTGTAACAATCATTGTGATCGTTACACTCGTTTGATGCGCCCCAAAGAATGCGATCAGACAGACAAATCGCTTTCTTGTTTTATCACCATTAACGTTCAAAATTGGGCGAACTGGTTATTACGAATGGAAACTTGAGGACTTTGCATTGCAAACGTAAGAAAGTTGGCGGTGGCGCAGAGATGCATTCTAATGTGAAATAATAAATGTGTAACTGGGCGGTAAGAAATTCGTATATTAACTTTCGGAAAGTCGTGTTTGCCGCTCATTTTCCAACTCCCCAGAGCCTAGTATCGTTTGTACTTACCTATACGTTTATAGACGTTGAAAATGGTCGGAAAAGCTGGTTTTCCACACTGTTTATTTTTCGTTTTCTCTTCACTGGATGAATTTATCATGTACAGGCTATTTGAACAAATCGGCCAAACTCAAACATTTCCGGAATAAACTTTTTCAAACGGCAAACCGATAACACCCTGTTCCTTTCATGTCCATGCGCTTTGTTTTGACCTATGCGGTACTGAGATAGGTAGAAAAGTACACCCTTTAAGTTAACTTTGTTTTATTCTTTTATTTAACTTTAACAATAATACTTTTCTGCAAATGTGCGCGTACCAGACGCATTAGACAAAGAGGAACAAAAGAATTGGAAAAGTCGAACAGGAAGAAACTTGCAACTCCCGACCTAATGACTTTAGTCCTTTCCTGCAACGGGATATACGATGATAATGTCGTTGTGGTATTGGGGTATTTCTTTTCGGTTATTTTTGGCTTCGTTAAAGTATCTACGATTGAGTAAATTCAATCACACATACCCCTAACGCACGCAGATTTTCCGCAATGATAATAAATTCTTTCATATATCAAATTTCCTCTTGTACTATTTTTGTTCAAATTCAGCTTTTCTGTAGTTACATCATTTCTGTAGTAAGTATAAGTACCTACATCAACTTCAAGTAACAACGCACTGTAGGAAATAATTAAATTCACTGAAAATGTAATGTAACATGATATTAGCGCATATTAAAGCAAAAATACTGCGAAAAACTTTAACAGCATTAAAATTAAGGGAAAAATATTATTCAAAAATTGGTTTTTTGTTTTCCGTCAGGCGAATTCGACTCCTCAGTATCAGCTTGAAAAGCTGTTTCTTTTAGCAATTAAAACTTAAAACCAACTGAAACGTGAATTAATTAGCAACATGCCCGCCGTTTGTATAATTATTAAAATTAGATTAACATTTCTGGCAAAGTGCACGTTCATCACTTATCTTATCAGCGCGTGGAACGTTGAACTGAACCCGAAACACGTGTCAGGTCCAGGCGTTTTGCAATTTTAATTAACGTAATTTTAAATTTATATTTTGCGCAACCTGCTTATTGCAACTACATTAATGAATTCATTTAAAAGCATCAGATTTGCAAAGTTTGCACGTCACGTAGTTTTCAATCCGCCGCATGCGGTTATAAAGAATTAGCTTTTTTAATTTACGGTAAAAATTTACCATGAAGTACCTACAGAAGTAGGTAGGTATTGCGGAGGAGGAAAAATGTGCGAAAAACATATAACGACGACCTAACACCAACAGGATGAAACCAATGACAAATGAACGTACCAACCGACTATACGCTCGCGACCTATGCTCGCGACTAAATCAACCGAAATGTGCGAACTGAGAAGGGAGGCAATTCAAAGCTAAACTAAACGAATGAAACATAAATAAACGTGAGGGTAAAAAATACATGAAATAAATCAGGAAAAAATATCAAAACCTGCAAGGTCCTCGGAGAAGCATTTGCTAGTTCTACTAATCAAGGGCAATAAAACAGAAAAATGTGCCAAAAAGAAATAAAAACATCTTAATGACGATTAGTGGCGGCCTTAATGATATTTACACAACGAGTAAAACTATAAATTGTCTTCAACAAATATTTTTTAAACTGTTTCAGTAAGAGTATTAGAGAGCAAATTAGAAAACATTGTCAGCCCATAAGCCACGTCGCATAAAAGTTTCTTCGTTTGGTTAGCCCAAATTGGGGAAAAGTTCGGAAAATGTGCGCAAACTTTTCAAACTTAAACAGCGATTAACCACGATTTCTTTCGATGGTTAAAAAGTAAGAAGGTGCGAGCGTATATTCTCATCAACTAATGACAATCGTTGCACGTTTTGAACGCTCAAACATTTCCAGAGTAGAGCTAAGGAGCGACATTAATGTGCTGAAAACGTGCAAGTTTTTAATTAGATTTTTTTAACGAGCATAAAATAAAACTGCGCTTTAAGTTTAAGAAAACTAAGTTAGCTTTTAATAATTTAAACATCTTAATAGCTTCTTAAAAATCTGAAAATATAATGCATGAGCATGGGAAAAGGACGAAATAAAACCAAGCGTTTCTATAATAGTTAATTTACATTTTCTTGCACATTTTTCGTTGATCGTTGTTTTACAATTGTTGTTTTTATTACATACTACATTATACATTTCAAATTAATAATAAATAATTCATTTACATAGAATTATAATGGTTACAAAATTGTGAATAGAAGAGAAAGATGACATTTGACATTTAATGTATCTTTATCAAGCTCTACATTATGCATAGTTATAATGTTAGTGTACATTTTTATGTATCATTTACAATAGTTTTTTCCTGTTATTTTTGTTCATGTTTCCTTTATTTCCTTGTATGTCATAGGTGAATTTGGTACGTTTCTGAATTATAATACCTAGTTGACGTGTGTGGTGTGTATAAATATATTTAGGAATAATGTATTGATATTGATATTATGCAAAAGAGTTAAAGTGTATGAAAGTTGAAAACAATAAAATTATTAAAATGTTCACTTTGCGCGACATGCAGATGCACTATAAAGACTTGTTCTATTTATAAATTTATGTTTGCACTGTGCGATCTATTCTCGTCTTGTCTAGTCTCTCGTCGTCAAACGCTCTAAACTTAACACAATACTAAATAATCAATAGACGTTTCCTATTTACAAAGTCCTATTAATTGCAATTATTTTCTAAATTATGAATTACTCTTGGCAACTACCTTAATTGCTTTCAAATTCTACATTCAGCTAAAGTGCTAAATTGTATATTTATTATAATGCAGTGTGGTTTATAATGAGTTATTAATTGACTTTATAATTCAACTTCGCGGTTTGAATTTACAGTGCGTTTTCTCTTCGTAAGTTACAACTCTATTAAAGCGCTAAATGCTTTAAATGTTCTCACTCTGCATTTTGGTTTCAAATGTTGGGCGTTTAGGATATTTTTGGTGCTTTTGCATTGCAAAATTAGTTTAATAATGCATAATTATTTTTGGTTCTCACTCACTCGCTTTATTTTTTGCTTTTCGTAATTTTCAAAATTAAATTTGTCATGTTGCTCATTGCTAGTCGTTACAATTTCGAAAATAAATTGACACGTGCAGCATGCAAATAAATATGATTGAATATCTTGGGAATGAATATGAAATTCACAACTAGATTTGTAAATTGGATTATTGAATCTATGTAAATGAAAACAAACATGCACATTTATGTATGTCTATTTCTAGTCTACCATTAATGGTAATTTAATTTATGTAAACTGCTTAAATTAATAATGTAATTGAAAGAAATAAATACTTTATCACATTTAGTTTGCTTGTTTGCTATATCGCTATGAATGTAAATGTACTTGTAAAATGTTGCGTTGCTAAATAAACGCATTGTATAATATTGTAAAAAGCAAAGCTTGTTCCTAATTAATTAATAATTACTAATTAATTACGTTTAAATGGTTTAAAGCTTCATATATAGTTTAATATCTATTTATGTATAATTCTAACATTAACAAATTTATTTAATTAATAAATTTTTGGAATTCACAAATTAAAATTACAGAAAATCAATTCCAATTAAAAGATGCAAATTAGTGCATACAAGGTGATTTTAATAGTTCAGTGCAAATAAAACGATTTCATTTCATTTAATTGAGACTCAATCTAAAATATGGCCATAACCTAGCCTTATTTTAGAATGGCGAAAATCAAAGCGTGCTTCAGCGCCTTTTTGATCGTCGAAATATAAAATGCTCAGTCCGCGGAGTAAACACCTTCAAAATTCTGTCAAAGACACTTGAAGCGACGTGCGCCACGTCGTGAAGTTCATTCCCCAAAAGAGAGAGAACGAATGTTGTGCATTTTATAAATTAAATGGCAAGGACAACTAGACACCGAAACTTTAGAATCAATTTGTATGTCAAAAAAGGAAAAAAACAACAAACGATATTTTATAATTATTTCAATACAAAAAGAGAAATATGTAATAAAAATATAAATAAATTAACAATGAAACATTCATTTCTTCCTTGTTTTTCATTTTTCTTTCCTTGCATACTCACTATTCCTCTAGGTAACTATGGAATCTATTTGGATTTTTATTTTTCTACTATTTTTGGAATATTGCAATTTGCGAATTGCGCAATGCAATCTTTATCATCACTATTAAATTTTAATACTGTGCATTTTCACTCTAAAAGCCATTGCTATGCCTATCACAAGTCTTCCTAATGTTTAAAACTGAATAAAACCCTGTCAATATCATCTACTAGCTACTTAAAAGCTTCAACACATAAAATTTAAAGGGCAATCAACTTAGTTTTGCAATCCCGCCACTTCTCCTGCAATTTACGATGTTCTTCGTACTCCTTTTCGGTGATATGCCGAATAACGCCTGTATTCATTTTCCGCGGATCTAAATTCGCCCCAAGATTCTGAACCCCTTTCGCTATTTTACTCAATGGCGACATAACAAGACCTTTAGTAGCTGATGCGACTGGACTAGTCAAATTCACCAACTTGTTTTTCAAAGCCGATTCGCTTTGACTTTGTGAAATATTGCTGTTTAATTGTGGGTTTTGCGATACAGAAACATCCTGTGCTGAATAAAACACTTCAACTTCTTGCCCTTGATGTACTTGCACTTCCCCACTAGAATGACTGTGTGTCTTGTCGAGTTTAAGTGTGTTAGGTGGTTGGATTTTAGTATCTGATGCAACAAACCTACTAGAATTGATTTGGATTTCTGGATTTTGAATGGAAACATTTTGTACAATGCTTGTCAACTGCTCATCGAAAACATGCGACGTATTCTCTGGACTTTGGATGTTTTCCTTACAAATAAGAACATCATCTTCAGGTGGTGAGTCCTGCTTAGCGCCCATTACAATACCGACACTTGGTAGGAAACTTTCCGCAACTTTGGTGTCTTCAACCGCTTCCATGGCACGTTCAATGTATGCTTGCTTGTCGGATGTCGCCGAATCAAAGTTGAGTATTGGAGAGCCATCAATTGCACTAGGTTGAAATATTGAAGTTTCGTAATCCTCCTCAGAGTCACTGGAGCTCTCGTTTTTCTTGCCGATGGTGAATTTAGGCGCTTTCTTTGGTTTGGGTTTTAGGCTTGAACCCAGGCGGTTCAACTTGGAGAATTGTTGAGACATGTTTGACAGCGCTTTAGAGCCGGCGTTTTTTATGGCTAGTAATTGACTTTCGGAGACGTTGCGTGTAAGGTGCGGGAAACCAACATTTAGATAAATGTTGCTGCTACCTGTCAAGCCTTCAGCGACGACTTTTGACTTTTTCCGGTCTAATTTGTGGCCTTGCGCAAAAGGGACCGAATTAACACCGCCGATCTCCATTGCAACAATGAAGCTTTCACAAATCGCCTTTAAAGATTCTGTAAACAACCAAATTTAACAAACATAAATTAAAAATTCGGAGTCATTACCTATTTCCTCTTCGTGATTTTTGATAACAACAGCCATATTGTTGAAAAAGCGCAAATTAGTTGAGCGAAACATGTGATAATAACCGTCAACTCCACCAACTTTGTAATTAATACGAATGCAATAAAAGTTCTTGTTGGACTTAAACAAACTTGCTGTGCTTTCCGGAACGCCACATTCCAACATTCCAATATCGCGCAACATAACTCGCTGATACTTTGTAACTTTATCGACTTGATCATCATAGTCGGCAACGTAATACGAATCTTTAGTGAGAATTAAAATCGCGTCGATTTCGGTTTCGTTCGGATCTCCAGTGAACGGATCTGCGTTGATGAGACCCCATGAACCAACAACCATCTCAGGGTTGTTGATGAGCATCTTCTTTGAGTCTTCTATTAATAATTTGACGTGTTCTGCTGTTGCAAGACTATCTTCTTCGAAATTTGATCGGTTGTCAAATATATCTTCGCCAACATAATTTCCTGCAATGTTTTTTGTCATAATTTTATGAGGAAATTAAATATTAGAATAAAGGAAAACTTACCAAGCATGAGATCAATTGTTCCTTGACGTGTTGCATCTTTAAATCGACTCAAGTAATACCTGTTAGACGAAACAAAAATAAATTGCAAGAATTGCCCAATACTTACGAATATGGCACAAAAACTTAAATAAAAATAAAAAATAACAAGACATGCGTAAAATATTTAATACAAATGTAAGTAAATAATGAGCGTTTCATGCACAAAAGCGATAAATCTTGATACAACGTGTCGTCGTCGGCCTCCTAAACTTGATGCCATTACTAACTGACCTATACATGTAATAGATAGCATTCGCGAGTTCGAATTCTTGCGCCAAATTGCCTAAGGGGAGCGCGGATGGCGGCGGCAGCGGCACCAATTCGCTTGCAATATTCCCGAATGTGTTCAAATGCGCCCACAAGTCTTGCAAATCTTTAAACGTCACCGGATTACCGTGCATTAAATCAAGACAACATTGCACCAAATTATCCGAAAAGTGATTTCGGTAGAATCTACACATAAAAAGGATGGGATAAAACAGGATATGGGTTTTATATTTTTTTCTGTTTAATTTACCTGTTTGCTGAATTCATCCCATCTTTCATGAGTCCTGTAAATTTGCGTTCGCCCGTTCGAGTATAGTCGCCCTATAATCATAAGAATATATTTATTCATTGTCTTCAATTATATATTTTCGAGTTTATACTTTTAGAGCATTAGTCCCCGCATATTGTCGACTGATAGTATCGCCATTATTAGCCCAAAGCAACTGAAACTTGCTTTTAATCGAATCAGGAATTGTTCCTTCAGGTGAAATGAGCCCCAACTTGCAGAACTGTATCTCCATAACGGATTTCGCCAGCGCTGTTTGGACGACATTGGTGCGGTCCAGGCAATCAATGCAATTGATGCGGAAAGCGCCCGATTGGGAACAAATGTGTCCCTGCCGATCGCGCCAGCAATAATTCATTTCTTTGATGATATCCGCGATGCTATTGATGAGAATCGATACGTTTTCGAAGTGCATTCCTCGACTAAAAGCAGAACATTATTTTTCATAACATTTTTTTTTTGCTTTGTTGGTTGCGCTTTACCAATATTCGTGAAAATCGAACGTGACATAAGTTATAAATGGGTTATTGAATTCGAACACGTGATGCGAATAAGCATCCCAAATAACTTTCTCCTTTCCGCTTTGATCGACCAGATTAATAACGCACACTGGGCCATAGCGCGCGACTTCCTTCTTGAAATGCGTTTCGAAGGCTTCTTTTGTCTCCGCTTCGCCCTTATCGATGCGCGGCGGCGGCCGATATTTATAACCAGGTTGCGACCAATACACAGGAACGGAACCGCGCACTTGCACGAATGACACTTCATGATGCTGATATGCTATCAGTTGTTCCGTTTCCACGTAGTTGGCGCATTCCCCATGTTCATCGACGCCTCTTCTTTTATAACGCGTACCTGCACGGAAACGACTCCGCCGGGAGACGATTGATATTTTAAATATTTCGTACTTTGGACTCGTTTTGACTCCTTTGATATCTTGGTCTAGTTCCACTTTGCACTCTTCAATTTGAATATATCCTTGAATAATCGGCATTATCCATGGGTCAACTAGAGAATTCTATATCACAAATAAATTAATTGCAAAATAAACATAGATTTTTCATAGAGATATGGATTTGACACCGTTTAAATTACCGTATTTTACTGTCCTTTCCATAATATTTTTTATGTTAATAATAATAGAAGTTAAAATCTTTTTAATTTTGCAAGAAACAATGTGTTTTTTATGCACTTATGTTCCTGAATTTTGAACATTTTAAATTCCCGATTTTTTAATTAATTGACGGCAAGTTAAATACGGTAATTTATAAAAGTTTTCGTTACCATCAAAATCATATCATCATAATTTTTGATTTACTTACATTTGCATCAATAAGTTGATTCAACATGTGTTTGTTCCAGAAAAACCGATCATCAACACTTTTCCATAGAGACAACCCTTCATATTCCTGACTCTTCTCAATGTTACAAAGCCTTTGCAAGGAACTCGTAATATCGCAAGTGTGCGAATAATAAAACGAGTTCGTATCAGTGAAAATTTTTTGAAACTCGTCTAAAATCTGCCGTTCGAACTTCTCCTTCTCTTTGGCATCGCGTTTCAAAGGCGACCCAACGGCCATCGCGGCTGCTTGTTGCGTCGTACTTTTAATAGCATTACCAGCGCTCTTTAAAGTGCCCAACGTTTTCGTAAACGCCGCATTTTTTTGCAGATCAATGAAAGGATTCGAGGCATTCTTTTTGGGGCCTATCGAGCGGACACGATGCTTGTGACACTCGTGTAGATTCAGGTCTGGATTTTCGGAACCAAGGTGCAGGAATGCGATTGATTTGATTTTGAAGACTTCATGATCGCCGTGAATTTTACCGACCGTGGCGAATTCTTTGATGATTAAAAGACGCGGATCAAATACTGACGGGTGTTCTACTTTGCCAATGAGTCCATGGCAAATACCTAGACATGTTGGATCCTCAGCATCAGCCAAATCCCAACCTGGAAGCATTTATCATTTTTTTCATATTTGTGAATTTACGAAACATCCTGTATAGACCCTTTAATTTCCTTTTAAATTAACCTCAAAACAATTTATTCATTGTTGTTTGTAGCAATTATAGCGCGTTTTAATGCGTATTTTGTACAAGAAGAAAGTTTTTAATTGAAATATAATTAAAATTGATTAATTTGGGGGGCGTATTAATTGATAAGCATGGATAGGCATGAAACCATCTGCAAAACAGACCTGTTTTTGGTATAAATGCTCCTGTTTGACGATCCCACCACAAGGAATGCTCGTCTTTGACGAAGATGTAGAAATCCTCAGTGCGAAATAATTCCATAACTTTTGAGAAATTAACGAACAATTAATTACTAAAATTAATATTCGTTGAAATTGAGGTTGAAACGAAATTGTCCGCAATAAAAGCAAACAGAACGTTAGAATTTCATTGCCCGATTATTCATTTTGGGATTTTTGCCCTAATTTCGAGTTGTTTGTTACGTTCACGTTGAAATATAATCAAATCACAGAAGCACTACACTCATGAAGTTTATTTGTTGCTCGTAGTAAAATGCGTAAAATGTACTAAAACAAGCGCCGTTTTGTTGTTGATCGGATCAGTCAGTGATTCTGACTCATGTCAAGTTGAAAACGTGAACGCCGTGAACGTGAAAACGAACTCGGAAATCCCGTGCACTCAAAATACAGAGCGTTCAAAGCCAAAAGAATCTTAAATTCCACGGCTCTGAGTCATCAAATCCAATAGCGTACATACGAGTGAACAGGTTGAAACGCAGCACGCAGCTCTGCCATCAAAAGCAAAAACTTCAGCAAAAACTGATTCCACTATTCCATTCAGGCTAGTAAGTAAAATAAAATAGAGAGAGAACCGGATTTTGCTGAATTTACACAAAAAATTGTCTAGGTAAACAATATACATCGAAAGAGCTTAACTATAACAACTCTTTGATAGTTAAAGTGGTTAAAGCCTGTTCCACAATACAAAATTTAACATATTATATAAGAACGAGAGACATAAGAGGTGAGTTAACTCCGCGTCATTTTCGGCTTGCAGCAAGCGTTTTCATTGGTTGTCGCGAGCTGAAAACGACTCGGAGTTAACTCGAGTATGCTGGTTTTTTTCATTGTGGAACAAACTTCATGTTAAATGTTTATTGAAAACAAAAACTTGCGTTAATTTGAACCTGATTTGAACTAAAAGCAAGTTGTATATGAAAACTCGACAAATTTCGATCGATAAAGCGGTTCATGCGCAATGTACACACAAAGAACAGTTTGAATAGTTTTCAAGGTTTTCTTACAAACATAAAGATTTATTTCGACATTTCAAAATTACAATACTTGTCTTTTACAGTATTTATCATAATTAATATTTATAGCTTTTTCTTAATTAGAATGAGTAAATGAACGTTTACATTAATGAATACAATCAAAATTATTTAGTATGATGTCTGCGTTCCCTCTTTGGCTTATATTTCTCCCAATAACGATGATTAACCTTGGCGAAATCGTCGCTTGAAGTTGCCAAATCCTTCAAGTACTTGCACAATTTTAAAAGTTCCTTATCAGTAGCACGATTAAAATGCGCTTGTTTAAAGGGCCTAATCTTAAGTCCATTCTTAGGATTCATGATAAAATTGCGCCTGATATCATCAAACATAATCGTATTTTTTGACGAATATTGCGTGAACTTTCCCCAAATAACTCCCAAGGGTTTCACTTCAACGACGCCGTATTTCGGCGTATGTACTGTTATCATTGCTAAAATATCCAAGTAAAATAATATTTTGTAATTGGCATTAGTTGCAACTCCTAGCAATTTCATCTTTTCTTCAATCCACTTCATGCTTGTTGCAGACCAAATGACAATATCATAGTCTTCATAAGCAGAAGTCAGGAATTCGTGCAAATAGGGTCTCATCAGTTCCACACCCTGTTCTGCTGTAGATCTGTGATCAAATAAAGTGTAATCAATGTCCAGTACTAGCAGTTTTTTGCCTTCTCTCGGTTCATTGATCATAGATATTTTATATTCTTTAATGCGCCGCTCGACTTTTGATAGGTAAACTTCTTGGTTCTCGACCGCAACTTCCTCGTCCTCAATGTCCAAGTCGTTAACAACTGCAGGAAGATCTTTGGGCGTTTGTGTGACTTGAGCAATGTCTTCTTCCAATGACCCCATCATCATTAACTTGAATCCTTGCTTGAGTTTCAGCATGCATAATCGACAATCGTCTTCGGGGCTTTTTCCTATTTGCGTGAAGTGTTTCAAACATGATTAATTTCTGCATTAAGTGGGCTTAAGGTCGGGCTTCATTTGTTTACCTTTGAGTTTGAGGTTAAGCAACTTTTGACGATCCGGACGGACGCCCGTTTCGTTTTGAATTATATTTTTGAGATCACTTACTGTATCGTTTTCGGAAAGTGCGACTTCGTATTCTTTGCCACTCCATTTCACAACAATTTTCACCTCGTCCGTGTCCATATTTCACTGTTTGAAGTGCGGAGCGTTTTGCAGACGTTGCGTTTTGTCTCGCGGTGCCAAGTAATACAAACGAAACGAAAATGATGAATATGGACTACGACGATTCTACGGACAGCTCGGATAGTGGCGATGAAGATTTGGGACTGCTAAGACGTGCCTTACACGTGGAAATGGCTTTGGATTTCGATCCCAACAAGATTCCCGAAAGTGGTAAGTTTCTAACCTTACTTTGTTCAAACCTCCGCTCAAGATCACTCAAGATGCGATAAACTCGGAAATAAATTATTTGCACAAAGATTTAAAAATGCAAATTTAACACGAATGAATCAGTAAACTTTTAATACAGTTCGTATTTTAATTCTCGATTTCCCTCAATATTGATTTTTAATTATTTAAAATTGGCGCCAAGTTGGAAAAGCGTTTTCTCTTTAAAGGTGCGTTCGGCTTGGTCACACGGAGTTACTCGCGGACTATAGATGATTCTAGATAGACGGCCGAAAGGGCGGCGCTGCAGTCGAAGGTGGTGGAAGAGTCAATTAAGTTGCATAAAAAACCAAGAACGTATGCAACTTCGATGACACATTGACAAATAAAGAAGTCTACCACATAATTTTTTCTTATGGTTTGAGGTTATGTTGGATTTTTCTCCACCACCTTCGACTGCAGCGCCGCCCTTTCGGCCGTCTATCTAGAATGATCTATCGGAGTCTCAGTCAGAGTTAATTGACGAGAAAAGTGATTCGTGCTGCGTTTGCGCCGTGTGAAAATTAGAACGGCATAGCATCAGGATTTGTGAGAGTCAAACAAAGATGCAAACGAACGATTCACGAATCTATTTTCTTGTGTCGAAAGTATAACCGATAACAAGTGATCGGAGCAAGTGATTAAAATTAAAAATACCGCAAGCCAAACAACTAATTGCCAAGCATATCATATGTTCTTCATTTTCTACATTTTCCAAAGAGCACTGTTCGAGCCTAGAAGCTCCATTTAATATTTCTGATTTCACCCATTCATCACTGTCACGCTCTTGACTCCTAACTTCGAGTGAGCAACCCGAACGCAGCAGAAGGACTTTTCGGGTCTCTTTAGCCACGCCTCTTTTGCTAAGAAATTGATCACGTGACTGAAAACGCGGGAAAAGTAGAACTTTTCCAAAGTTTGAAACTTGTAAAAACTTCAAATATTTTTCAATTTCTATTTTTAAATAGGCGAAGAATATCTGCAACACGTCATGTACGAAGCACATCATTGTCCGGAATTCGTCGTTGCACCAATTGACACCAAAAAAATTAGGCCACCATCAATGCAAATAGAAGTCGTATGTTTTACGCGTGTTTTTTCCCATCAGATTTGCGTTATTTTATAGTAAAATTGTAATTACAGGGGGAAGGATGCAGTAAAGCGCCCGCATCAATGCTTCCCACACAGCAATGGCAAGAAGAAACTATTACAGACTTTATTCAGCTGCGAAAATTTATTTCTCGCGAAGTAGGAAAGTTTAACAGAAATCCTGATGGATATTTCTATGTTAATAGAGGCAATAACATTAAGGAACTCTTAGCTACAGAATTTCCCAGATTTTCTACGATTGTTGCTTTATCTCAAGAAAACAAAGTGAAGGCTTTGGAGGCAATTCTAGAGCAGTTAGAAAAGGTGAAAATGGGCGAATCTATAGATCGTCGGCGCGGCATATGGATTTACGGTTTATTGGCAAATTTGGATCTTCCTTTAGAGCCGAATATTTGCCATTTTCTGCGGGACCTTGCACGCAAGTGTTCGCAAATTCGCTCATGTCTGCCAGATACTTCAACGGAGGAGCATTACGTGCCACTAAATTTAATCATTTGTGTTATTGCCAAGTTCTATAGGCAATTGGACTTGGCTGATGAATAATTATTGCATTTCCCATGTATTTTCCTTTACCTTCAACAATTTAACAATAAAATTTTGATATTTTTGCAGCAAGATGTCTCTAGGTGTGTTATTTTATTTGCGATCCTTCAATTCCATTTAAATTTAAATGAAATTAAACTTGAATTAGCAAAGTCGAAGCCGAGAAGAGAAATGCGAAGCGACAACGTGGAAGACCTTCATGTTCATCGTAAATAATGCGTTTCCTTTCGGCCATGTAAATGTTGTGCCCTTCCTATTGAGTAGACGCTCTAGCTAAGTCGTTTTCGGGTCTTCGCACCGTTGCTGATATCGACTTTTCCTGCCGCCTGCCGCCGACTCGGCCCCGGTCCCACTGGCATCGGCATGGCATGGCAAAGGACATAGGATAGGAATAGAGAAATAGGATCACGTCCAACGCAGCGTAGCTCGCTCTCGTAGTATTCGTTTTCGCACTGGCACTCGTATAGTACGCAGTTGAAAGCTGCTATTCATGCGAAAGCCGCACCGCAGTGTGCACACAGCGACGATCGACGAGCACTTGCTCATTTCTCATTTCATTCCGCATTTTAACAGACACCGTGCACAGTTTTGTCTGGCTGACTGGTAGCTGCAACTTGCTGTGTTTCTCAGTCACTCAGTCGAGTCACAACCGCGTGTGGGATTTAAATTTGTTCAGAAGTGAAGCCAAAATTAAGATTGATTTGAATTTTAGAAACTTGCAACTTCGTTTCAACTACTTAAAATTCAATCAATCAATTTTAAAATCGAATAAAAATTGAATTTTAATAAAAAACAAATAAACTAAACTAAGAAGAAGAAACGAGCGCATCTGTTGTGTGTTCAGCTGCTCAACTACAGAAGATGTTGTTCAACTTGAGCTTTTAAGCTTTGACCAGCCAATACTATAAACGGCGGTAACTCGTAAACTAACTGTGCCCTTCGTCCTTCGCCTCTTGCCTTGCCCTTCTTCGGTCTTCGCACTTGATTTGGATACTTGTGTTCGTGGTTGCTGTATGCCGTGCGACCTGTTGATCGTCAGATCGTCAGTCAAGTCGAGTTTTCCTGTCTGTCGCTACTCAAAAGCTCGAATGTTCAGTTCAAAGCTACCAACCGGCTAATCTTTGCGCTTTGACATTATTCAAACTTCAAAGTAATAAAAACTAACAACGCAACAAGGAAGGATAATTTGCGAAGAATAATTAGTTTCGAGGCATTGATTGTTGGTGATGGGGCATAAGCAGTAAACAAGAAAGAACTTTAATCAATCAATCAAACTCTGCAGAACTACAGGCGAGTAGCAGGACGCAAGACGCAATTGGCATTCGTATTACGCTGCAGGACTGCAAAGAAGAAGAAAACAAGTAACGGCGAACTGTGGAGTTCGAAGGAGAAATTTAATCGAAAACTTAAGTAAAGATTAGCAGGAGCAGCAGGAAGGAGTAAAGTGATATAGTGCGAGGTGAATATCTATATTATTGAATTCGATTGAAATTAAATGAACAATTGGCATCGCTGTGGCTGTGCAGTGTTGGCGGTTACCATTCCAGTAATAAATTTCATTGGTTTTCCTCTCCTGTTTTCTCTACTTTAGAAGGATAGCGAATTCATCTGGGAGCGCATTCGTCCTTAGAGAGTACAAGAAAGTGTTGGAATCCTATATTACTTTGTAAGGTAAGATTAATTACATCGTTATTTCATTTAATTTCGCGCATTTTTATCAAACACAACGAAACATGTAGATAAAAAGATTAAATATACAATATTTATATTTATTTAATTTCATTACGCGCGCATGTATGTTTATTTTGTGATTAAATAGTGCAATTGAAATTGATTAATACATCAACATAAAAATGAAATTAAATTGATTAAACCCAGATTAAAACGAGACCTACCAACGCACACTAATTAGATTTGTTTTGAATAGGAATACGTAACGCAAGTTGACGATGTAACTTAATATAACAAGAGATTATGATTAGTGCTTGTGCTGATAGCAGCACTATTATTAAACCTGCATGCGCGCATATTTGTCTGTCCTTTTACACGATGATGACTTATTAGTATTACCGGATAAAGTTTTAAATTGGATTTATTTGGTGGCGTTCATTAGAAAATTGCGCACGTTTTATAACAACGCGAGGCGTCATCCTGTGACTTGCCGCCCGCTTGCTGATCCTTAGCGATCCTTTTTGTCTTTCCGACGACCGCAAGTGCAAAAGCGACGCCGGTCTTAATGATTTCACTCGTCCATGCCGTGCATTCTGTCTTGTCTACGCAGTTTTGTTGTAGGAAATCGTGTCAAGGCCACTCTAAGTCCTGACTAAAAGCTCAAAGCATCATCGCTTCTATAATCCTTCTTTATCCTTTTATAGTTTCAGTTTCTGTTTGTTGTGCGACAAAAACAAAATTCCTTTCAAAACAAGGTACTGCATTGTTTTTAAATTGTACAGAAAACAAAGTCAATTTCAAGATTTCATTGTAAGTAACGACGAAAAACGAAAACAAGACAGACGATTCTATAAATATTTCAATGCATTATTTTCATCGTTAGCTCAACTTGTTGGTCGATTAAACTCATTTCAGACGGATTTAAAAGCATTACATTTGACTATGTAAATCTGCGGTTAGCAACTGGCCGAAAACCGAAATAATAATGCGATTTAATCGCCTCATTTATTATGTGTATTACTACATTTGTATCAGAAGACGACAATTGTTAATATTTAATTCAATAATTGCTATTTTCGAAAAGTTGTGCAATGTTCAAAAAGAGACTAACTCAAAAAACATGTTTTTAACGCAATGCTTATCTGCAAACATGCGCTCAATGTTAAAACTAACGAAATTGTTTAATTGTCGAGGTATGTATAAATAAAAGCAGGCAAATAAAATTGACCAAATTACACCGAGCTGAGTTGAGCATTAAAATCATAACGATCGGTGCGCGATTAGTTGATGTTAAATTTTCGAATGATGCGAACACTGACGACGCGTATAGAATAAACTGAAAATGAGTAAATAGCATACAGCATACAACAACAAATGTCAACAGAAGAGACTAGAAAATTCGTGCAGTTGATGTGTAAGTGACAATATTTAACAATCAAAGTCGCTAATCAATAATCGTTAAACCGAAAGTATGTATACTTGTTCAAGTGCGTACTCTACACACGATGACATTTCGTTATTCATTAAACATTTTATTCGTTTACCAATGGCCTATGAGTTTACAAAAGTCTTTATTGCAATTTTTAGTGTGCGTTTAGAGGCTAATCTTTTTGGTTTAGTTCGTCTACCTAATGCAAAACGGGACTATTTTGAAAAATCACAAAAAAGTCAGTACTTGTTATGAATCACTTTTAACAATAAAATATGTGCTTATACATTGGAAAAGTTTTCCAGCGATGAAAGTATCTGAAAAATATGAAACTACGACGTGGAGAATTGACTGAAAAATGTTAAAATGTTATCCTGGAAATTCCTGCAGCAAAGTTTTAAAATGAATTTAAAATGTTATTTAAAACGTATTCCTATAATAAATTTAATAGAAATTATTATTAACTTCAGTTTTGAATGAAAATACCTCATTTATGATAAACTGAAATAATTTTGATTTTGATTAATTAATCAATTTGGTGTTGAGCGAAACATTCAATTTGTTGATAGCTCATACTCATACTCATCATAACAGCATCGCGCGTCTAATTTTATAAAACGCCGAAGGGGAAATGTCGAAAGTTTCGCGTCCTGCTGTCTACTCCAACCAGATTCAATTTTCACATTTGCATATTCTCAGCATATTCGTTATTAGTAATAGTTTCATTACCGCAAATAGCAAAACTTGATTGAGCTTAATTTTAATCATCTTTGCACTCTGCACACTAAATTTAAATAAAATACTACAAAGTACAAATACCGAAGTAAGTAGTTTTAATTGTGAAAATGACTTTGAAACGGAATTGTAATAGGAATTGCCGCACTAAGTTGAAATGTGAAGCACTTATGTTCTTGGCACGAATTTACCACAGCCAACGTCATGTTAATCATGATCATTCACATCACAGCCCAACATGTGCGTTTGCCTCAAAACCTCTGGCACCGGTAGCACGTCTTGGGACTTTTGTCTATTGTTTTGTGTTGCTCTAGGCAGAAGGCAAGCATTGAATGAACTGGTTTTAATTAGCATTAGCAGCTTAATATTATGTCATCCTCTTTCATGATGCATCACATCTTCAAGTGCAAGTTCTATTTTTGTGTGCGTTACGTTACAATATGTCTTATTCAGTAGTTGTACCATTGATTGAAATGAATAGCCTTATGCGTGTGCATTTAATGTATTTAAGTTTAACATTGTGTCAAAGGCCACATTTGTTTATATTTTATAATAAAATTTTAAATCGCAATTCATCAGTAGTTTCGAATAACGTAAACTTAGCGTAAAATTGTTTTTATTCATAAATCAAGTTTGAGACGTCTTTGACTTTGTAATGATTTATCGATTGATCTAAACTAAAGATTTTTAATCTAAACTAAAAGATTTATTGACGAAGAAAAGCGAAAGTTTAATTTCAAACGAGATTTTAATTTTAATGGACTTGAAAATGTTCGTGTTTAAAGATGAAAGAACCTTCATAGTGTTTACCTTTTCGAGTTTCTGTTTCTGGCGTAAGGTCTTTAAAAACACGCACATTGTTCGAACTTGTTATTTTTCCTGTTATATTGTTTGTTAACTTTTAATTCTTTTCAACTTTCCATAGATTATTTCTATTAAAATAGATTCAGAACAGAAAATCTCTTTAATTAAAATACGAAGGAAAACAAAAAAGCATTTCAAGTAAATGCTGCACATTTTTGAAAATAAAAGCAAAAGCCCGTTTTGAGTATATACATGGTCACACTAATTCACACGTATGTGAACCAATTTTGAACAGTAAACATGTGTGGTCTGTGTGTGGAATTTTAAAATTTGAAAAACTAATTTACTAATGACAAATGAGAAATTCAATTTTTAGTTTTATAAACTTTTTTTTAAAGTCATACATTTGCGACTGACTATAAGGATGACTATGAAGCTATAAGTAGAGACAGCAGCGAGTTGACTCTTGAATATTAATAGAACAATACACAAAGTTGATTTGTTAAAGTATAAATACGAAACACTTTGCCAATGATGAGTTACACGAAAAGCGGAAGCGGAAATGTCGGAATTTCGACTACGTTCAAGGCAATTTCCACCCACACGACACAATTACATTATGTTCCTTCTTTCTTATTCAATTTCTTACAAGAAATTATTTTCAAATTATTTTCATTAAATATGGCTACATCATCAAACAATACAAATAAGAAAATGATAGATAATTACAAATACATTGATTTTGTTTATTTGATAAGTTTTTTTTTCATGAAATTATGTGATGACGAAAATCAATGTATCTTCAATCGTAAATTCATTTCTGATCCGTAAACCAACATGCTTGTCATCGTGTTGAATGTAATATACAAGCAATTCAATTTCGCCGCGACTTCGTTGATGCTCTGACTATCATAGATGCTATTTACTTTATGGAGGGTCGTCATAGTCATCATATTATTCTGCGATGATAATTCCATAGTGCAATGGTATGGAGCAGCATCATTATTAGTAAAAATCCAAAAAAGTACGTAAGCTCGATGGCTGTTTTCGTAAATCGACCCACTAACCATAATCCAAAACGTATCAATCTCGCAATTTTGCGTCTGTGCTTCTTCTTCATCATTCGGATATAGGTGAATAATCCCGATACATACTGACCTGCCATGTTCAATCACAGAAGGATCAAATGGTATTGCCATTTCGCTCGCACGTAAAAGTTTATATCGTATGAAATCGAAATGGTCGTACTTGAAATGCGACTTGAAAGATGATATGGCGACGATTTTGCTGCACGTGTAATGTGGACACTTGAGTGGTCTCCGACTTTGGGATTCTTCTTTCCTGAGCAGATGTCTGATAGGAATTTCCTTGTCGCTAGAGCTAGATGGACGAAATTGTTGGCTACTTAAGGTAGGCATCCTTCCCGTCAGGCGTTCTGTCGAAGAAAAGCTATTTAGGAATTGCATTTTTTCTTTGGTGCACTCGTCAAAGAGTTCTTTAAGTTGGCTTGTTGACAGTTGAAATAATTCTTCGAGCGTCATCGGCGGGGTTTGCGGTTCTTCCGGAAGTGGAGGTGTCCGGGGTTTCATTTCTTCAAGGACGTACCTACATGGTCTTCCGATACCCGGCTTAGTTTTTAGTTTGTGCAGAAAATCTTTGGAAACATCCATGCGAGTGAAATTGTCCGAACCGCATAAGTTGCAAACAGGAACAGCTGCATAAATAGGGCAAAACAAAGGACTCTATCAAAGTCCATCAGTAAATGAAAGAAAAAGTGGTTTTACTTTTGTTTTTGGCGATGTTTAGAAAACAAGGATAACACATTGTGTGCCCGTAATTGCATTTGTACACTGGGGAATCGTCTGGCGTCTTTTCGCAGATGGTGCACGTCATTAACGTTAGCCAATGCTCGGCGGTCATTGAAGACGGCGATATTTTCATTATTCTTCCTTCAGTTCTCGCTTTTTATTTATTAATAATACAAATAAATCCGTTCGATTGTATATTAAGTATTTAAATAAATTTGAATAGGAGATGTTTCATTGCGACATAACTAAAAATTTTGATGATTAATGAGTGTGGTGGTTGATGTAGCATATATGTCAAGATCAACGCCAACAGTCTGCAATTCCCGTGCAATTTTATCGAAAACTTGACAAGTCTGTCTTCAACTCATAGCATGCTGGATTAATTAATAATTGATAATGAGAAAGGCGCGCCAGCGCACTAGGACGACAAGTTTCTTCTCGCTTTAGCGCGAACATAAAATTTTAATTGCACAAAAGAAGTTTAACAGATTTTCTGAAAAGTTTTTACGATCTCGAAACAGTGAAGCGTTAAAGACTTAAAGACTGAAGCGGCAGTGAAAAGAACTTATCAGAATAAATAAGCGATTCAGTGAAAGTCCTTCGAATTTTGCGCGCCGCAATTCGCAGCTTCGCACGTTGAATATTGATGAGCATCGATTAGAAAAGGCAGCAAGTGAAGATTCTTGGTGTAAAAACACTTTATAGGCATTTCACTCGTTAGCATATTAAAATTTATTAATACGCTACGCATTGCGATAAATTGCGAATTGAAAAGTGCAAGGTTAACATATGAAATAAATATCGAAATCGTCGCATTCGCATCATGTACACGAGAACACGTCACGTTTCGATTATTCGGTCGAATCACATATGCAATCTTCAAATATGTATATTAGCAACAATATCCTTTAATAAACGATGATCAATGCATGCTGATAAAATAAATTGAAACCGTTTGCATTATGCATTCAAGCAGATATTAATATTGAGCATATGAAGTGAATCGTCTTTTTTGAATGTTTATTTTATTTGGACCTGTTTGCTGTCGGCAATTTGCGGTTTTGCGAGTGCACGCATTGAGTTGCTGTACTTAATACGGAATCTGTTCCTGTTTTATTATTTTATTGCTAAGCAAAATATTAAAATATTCATTTTGATTAAAGTTTTTCATTCATTTTCTGTTTCTGTTTCACATCGTTGCAATGAATTCATTTCGCGCTTGTTTCCCAACAGAGAGTGGTCTGAAAGTGGGTACCAAGATCAGGAACGGCGGCGTTATCGGCCTATGGGCCTCACCGGTGATAGGCAAGAAGGCGGGGGCGAAATCAGGGCCCCCGACCATGCGGCACACCGGATTCGGCAAACTTGGCGGCCTCATAAACAACGCCGTCGGCGGAAACAAGCGTGCCCATACCAGTAAGTACCCAATACTAGTTCTATTTTTCATTCATTTATATGCCTTACAACAAAAGGTTGGCGCAACAAAACCACGCGGGAAAACTTTCAAAAGGTTCAAAACAAAAAAGAAATTTGTCGAACTTCCAACAAAATTCAAACGATTGCGAGTAGCGCCATCATTTATAGTTCAAGCAACTAAAATTCGCTCTTTCCGAACATGCTCGTCACATGCTCGTATGCGTTCGTCGATCGGCATGACGTCATACGACCACTTTATGCCAAACGGTCCTCGTGAGACCGCCATTGTTGTAATTTCGCAGCGGTTTGAATTGATAAATAATTCGCGTATCAGTCGCTGTAATCGTAAATAAAGTGTTGTTGGTGGCTGTTCTCGTGCGATCCGTTTGGAAGATCGCGTTCGTTACACTGAGCCCGCCCAAGTGCCATCATGGCCGGTAAGTGGTCATCCATGACCCCGATGCTGTGATATGTGACTAGTTTTGTGCGCCAACCGATTGTTCGCCAAATAATATGGAAGGTAAACGTGATTTTCGCATTCTCTTCCATCAAATTCAACCCACCCTGATACACAGCGCTCCGTTTTAGCGCTACTTTCCTGTAATTGCGCCGATGTATGTTGGCGAAGTTATTACGCGTAAATTAAGATGCAGATGCAAATAAAAGTCGTAGTCGGTGTTGGTGATACTTAAAACAACTGCCCTAGCCTAACAACCGATCTTAAACATTCAATCATGTTAGCCATGCCGATTTCGATTGAGATCAATTGCCTCAATCAAGCGGCATTTCATCGAGATTTCGCATTGCATTCTATCATAACATTCATAACCTTCAGGAGCTGAAATTGTTCTATTCCATGCAAATAACATGCTGGTCGAAGTGGGCTTTGCATTATATTGTTTTTTAACAATAGAGACTTTATTGTTTTCTTGTTTTTTTTTGTATATTTCTGCATCAACAATGATGTTTTTGTGTTTTAATATACAATTTGGTTGCCATAACAATATTAACTTACAGTTTGCCTGCAGATTGCGTTAAACACTGCTTGCATGTCATACTAACTGTTTTTCATCCAATTCCTAGTTTTTGTGGTTTGTTAACCCCCAAACATGCCGCAAATACCTGACGATCGTCGCTTCCAGCTCGTGCCCGCTTTATTCTTAAATCCTTACAATCCTTACAGGTTCCGTAAGTTTCCCGTTTTAGTGTGCTCATCACATGACTAACCCGTTTGGCCGTTTGCATTTGCAGGCAATGGAGATATTCAATGGTGCTTTTCCCAGGTGAAAGGAACATTGGACGATGATGTGACTGAAGCCGACATCATATCGTGCGTCGAGTTCAACCATGATGGCGAGCTGCTAGCGACAGGTGATAAAGGTGGTCGTGTCGTGATATTCCAAAGGGATCCCAGTTCGAAGGCGGCGCTGCCGCGGCGTGGCGAATACAATGTCTACTCGACGTTTCAATCACACGAGCCGGAATTCGACTACCTCAAAAGCTTAGAAATAGAAGAAAAAATCAACAAGATTCGATGGCTCAAGCGCAAGAATCCCGCGCACTTCCTACTCTCAACGAACGACAAGACGATCAAGCTGTGGAAGGTGTCGGAACGGGATAAGAAGGTCGAAGGCTACAACACGCGCTCGGAGAATGGCGGCCGGGTGGACCCGTCGAGTGTGCATTCGCTACGAGTGCCTATCATCAAACCTATGGAGCTAATGGTCGAGGCATCGCCGCGGCGAATATTCGCCAATGCGCACACCTACCACATCAACTCAATATCGGTGAACTCCGATCAAGAGACGTATCTGTCTGCGGATGATCTGCGGATTAATTTGTGGAATCTTGAAATCACCGATCAGAGTTTCAATATTGTTGATATTAAGCCGACTAATATGGAGGAGTTGACCGAAGTGATAACTGCCGCTGAATTTCATCCGGTCGAGTGTAATTTATTCGTTTATAGTAGTAGCAAAGGCACGATCCGATTGTGCGATATGCGTGCGTCGGCGTTATGCGACCGACACGCGAAACTCTTCGAAGAGCCTGAAGACCCCGTTAACAGGAGTTTCTTTTCGGAGATTATTTCTAGTATATCCGATGTGAAGCTATCTAATACAGGGCGCTATATGATTTCTAGAGATTACATGTCTGTTAAAGTATGGGATCTGCACATGGAGAGCAAACCAATTGAAACTTACCTGGTGAACAATATTATTATTATTTCTTAAGGGGCACATACTGATATTTTACCCTTTTTTTTGCAGGTCCACGAATATCTGCGGTCGAAACTTTGCTCACTATACGAAAACGATTGCATTTTCGACAAGTTCGAGTGCTGCTGGAACGGTAACGATTCGGCAATAATGACTGGTTCCTACAACAACTTCTTCCGCATGTTCGACCGCGCAACGAAGCGCGAAGTCACCCTCGAAGCGTCGCGCGATATCGCCAAGCCGAAGACGATACTGAAGCCGCGCAAGGTGTGCGGCAGCGGCAAAAGGAAAAAGGATGAGATCAGCGTCGACAGCCTGGACTTCAACAAGAAGATTCTGCACACCGCTTGGCATCCGACTGAGAATATAATCGCCGTCGCGGCGACGAACAACCTCTTTCTGTTCCAGGATAAGTTTTAGCAACGTTTCTATCAGCAGCAGCAGCAACAGCAACAGATTGCTGCATGTTCAGGTTCAAGCGTTCGCAGGAATCGTAATAATCATGTGAATCGAGTATTAATTACTGGTTAAACAATACATAAACAATGCAAATTAAGGAATTTATTCATCTGTTGGTTGATAAGAAATGAAGGAAAGCTATGAAGACAGACAATAAAGTGAATCAACAAATCCCTGTTTAGAATGTTAAAGAAATAAAATAGAAACAACTGGTAATAAGGCAACTTGTCGACCTATTCGATACGATTTATTAATACACTACATGCACTAAACTAATCTAAATAATAAACAATTGATTTGATTTGAGAGTCATGATGGAATACTAATAACTAACACTAAGATCCTTAATTAATTGAGACCATCATATTATAAACCCCTATTGATAACTAAATGATTTGGTAAACAAAACACCATTATTGATAGAGAAAAGAAAAAGCAAATAAATGTAAATATTTCGTGTTTTACATCATTACAAAAATTTCATTGTGGAAATATCAATAATTTTGCAGTTTATTGAAAGATTTGTTTCCAATTTCTGTCAAATGTGGTTTATTTTAGTTTTTTCTGTGATATATTGAATTTTCAACGCATTAAAAACTGGTTTGCGCATACGAATTGTCTATTTTTTACAAATATCAATAATAAAAGAACGAGTTAGATAGAATTAATTGAAATCAAACAGAAAGAAGCAACTTTTAGAGTGAATTGCTTTGTGTACTTTAATATGTAGCGTTATTTTTTATACGGAACTTAATAATACTTAGAAAAGGCAATGGTTAGATTTTTCTCGAAAAACTAATGTGGCAACAAGTGGGAATCAAAATGACGACAGCAACAGTGAGGCAAAAATCGCAAATATGAGATAACATAACACAATATTGATATTCGTATAGTATTCATGCATCATGAAAACGTGTACAAATTGTAAATACGAGAAGTTATTAGTAAATTTTCTAATTTCTAAACTAAACTAAATAACAATAATCATAGCTTGCAATGCCCTAATTACGTTAAGATCTGATCCGAGCATAACATCGGGCAATATTTAAATGTGTCTCTTAATTCCATTCAGATTATGATTCGTAGTTTGTAGTGAAATGAATTACTTAATTAATTTACCTTCCAATGGACAATTCCTTTCAACAAATAATTAGTTTTAATTTTATTGTGAAAACTAATTATGAACGCGACAGCCTTTCAAGTGCCATGTATGACTTGTACTCGATATAAAACCAACTAAACCCAAAAAACAGTGCATATGATAATTAATTTAAAGCTGAAAAACTAAAAACTTTTTAATGTATTAAAAGACCTGCATTAATTTAAGTTAGCACTTCTTCCTTTTTTCTTGGCATCTACAACCCTATTTTTATAGTTTATTAATTAATTAGTTATTAATTCGTTGTCTATTTTATGTACAATTAATTATGGTTATGAAGAAAATATCACGAAATGTAATTTAAAATTTAAGCAAAACGAAACGAATGTAAATCCCGCATTGATTGCGCAGAAACAAATAATTTTAGAGAATGAAGGTCATTTTTGATTACAATTTACAATTAATTAAGTGAGCCCCCATCAATTAATTTCAAATTGACACCAAATAAAACAACCAACCCTGTTATTTTAGGATTGGAATACTTTTAATTAATTTATGGTTGCAATGAGATGAAGAAAATGAAACTTTTGTAAACTTAACTCATGTGAATATCATATTAAGTTATGAATGAAAATGAATGCAATGATATTAATTATGTGAGGGAAAAAGGACAATTGTTATATACATTCCTCGCGAGCTGAATGATTTGCTACAAAACAATAACAAATGTCTTGAAATAATTTGTATTTTATTCTTTATTTTTAAGTGTCCCGCACATGCGGTGATTAATTAATCCTGAATTTTCCTGGTTTATCCTACTTTTAAGACCTCCGCCTTGACCAATTTCTTGAATAGTCATTTTATGAGATAAATATAGATAAAATTGTGTGATGGGCGAGATGATGAGTTCACTTTTCATCTTTTTAAAACTTGCGACGCGGCGAAGTGCGCAAATGTAATTATGATCAGAATGAAGATATCTAAGGTTTCTTTGACCCCCACGCTAGAGACTAATACATAAATTACAAGCATCAACTTTGAACGACCTTGTAGTCTGTAGATATCTTCACTTTAGTTCCTGGTCGAGTACTCGAAGATAAAAAAGTTACTATTAAAATCGAATATGAGTGTCTCGAAACTGGGCGGCTTGCTGCGAATTAGCAACATTTGCTCGAAAAGCTCAAGATCAAATACAAAACTATTGAACTCCGTACGCTTCAAGACGAAGAAACGTTCAGGTGCCATTCTGCCGGAGCCGCCAAGAACACCGTTTGGTATTGTTGGTGTGATTTGCACTGTTGTGCCAGGCCTACTTATTGGAGCAACAATCAGCAAGTACATTGCGTCCTTTCTTGAAGAGAATGATTTGTTCGTGCCCAGCGACGACGATGATGATGACGATTAAAGGGCAATGAGGGCAACCAAGCCCAACAACTTAAGAGTTTAGACAATTTTAATTAATGATAAGATGATTTCACTTGTAAATATTTAAATTTTCCTCTATGCTCTATTACTTCTTCAAACCATTTAATCAAATGTTAATGTCAAGTGAACATATTTATTAAACAAATGTTTGTTTTACGTTGCACAAAGTTTGCACTATTGCAATGACTAACTTGTATTGTTGAACTTGAATATTAAGAACTGAATTTATTGTTAGCTGTTCCTGATTAACGAATTTCTCAATTACTTGAAACTAAATAAATAATGTTCTAGTCAATAGATCTATTCAATTCCAAAATTTCCCATCAAAAACAGTTTTAGTTTTCATCGCAAGAACCAAAATCTGCATGTAGGGTGGAAAGTAAAAAATACATAATTGTTTTTTATTTTATTTGACTAAAAACAAAAGAGCTAACAATTTCCACTACTTTGGTGAAACATAAAATAATAAAAATGCAGTTTTATTTTTCATATTCAAATGTGCGATTGCAATTTTAGTTAGATGACAATAAAGTTTACAATGCAAAACATGTACAATGCCAAATGGTACGTTAAGTGTCTTCATACTGTATGAACATTTTGTCTATAATTAATTAACGATGGACTATCGACATTTGTCCTGAAACCGACTATGTTTCATGATTGCAAATATGTTTATGTTTGTTAATTTTGAATTGTATGGCATGAAATGTTTATCTAGGCATGGGTGGCATCAAAGAGTGGCCGCCAGCCATTGCAGTATTAGGACCTAATAGTAACTGTTTCTGTTGATTGCGTTGCATTTCCTCCAACTGTGCTCTCTCGACTTCAAAAATGACTGGTGCAAATAGGACGATTGATGTGCTGAAAACAATCCACATTGTGTTGCGCGATATATTGTACAGATTCTTTACGCCGGCTGCAGTGTTTGTAACGATCTTTGCAGTGGTGTTTCGTACGCTATCAGGGAACATTTCCGTAAGGCCCCATAATCGCTCAGAGACAGACTCATCAGGCTAAAGGAACACGAACAAATTAAAAGCTAGGTTAGGAAATGTGCTCAAGTGTAAAACATTTAAAAGGCAGAACAAATGGGATTGAAGTTAATTTGATATTAAACGTGGGTGAAACGTTACCTCATCTTCTACATCGGCTTCGATTTCTGGCCGTTTTTCGGGAGTTGTATCTTTAGCGCTGTTTTCTTGAGACTCCATCCCGCTATCAAACTCTTCACCTGGTGCCATAAGAAAAGTTAGAACGGACTAAATGTTTTCGAAGCGTTAAGTGCAAAGAAATTTAAAGCTTTATCTTAGATCGTACTATCTAATGTATCAGTCGTTTCATTCGCTTGCAATTTTCTATTTTCCGGACACCACCGATACCGAAAATTCGATAAATGTCAACAAGAAGAGAAAAAGCTTGAGGGGAAAAATTAAAGAGAACGCATGCGTACTAGTTAATGCAATGGTCGAACTTGTGGTCGAAGGAATCTTCAATTTTACCACGTTCTGCAAATACTTACGTTTTGAATCTCGTTTTGAATAAACACGTTTAATGTAATTTTTACTTTTCTATTACCAACAAAAATGACAAAATGAAATATTTGCACTTTCAGTCAAACAGTCCTTTTGTTAAATAATTTTTTAATTTGATTTTTATAGCAACTGTTACCATGGCAAAGACTGTTTTTAAGCTAGTTAGATTTCATTGTCCAGCTAAGGATGCGAAATGATGCGAACCTAATGGCAACTTTTAGAACCTTTCTTATGAGGGGTTTAAATGTTAGATAAAAGTTAATGGAACCAAAATTATGGTTAACAATTTTGTTATTGCAACTAATTCCAATCACTAAGATTTGTAAGTAACTAACAGTCTCCCAGCACATGCACTGGAACAAATATCTTATACTTATATCTTATACTATGGAGCGATCCAATGTAAATGCATAGGAAGAAGAGATGCACCGCAACACAGAGAGATTGCCTATGCCATGCAAAGCAAATATGCAAAGACATCGGCTCGAAGTTTCATAACCATCGTACGCCAAAGATTTCTATATGCTTAGATAGGCGATGAAAATGAACGTAATGCAATTTTGCATAGACACTAGCAGCCCTGGCTGAGGCAACAGAGCAAAAATACAGTAGAGACTGCATCGCAAAACAGATAGCAGCGGGCACATGCGCAGTATAAATCATTTGTGTCCTTTGTTAATTCGTTAATTCAAGAATTTGACGTTGTCAACTTGTTATTAATTCACTCTAAATAACTCAAAATTTAATTTGAATGTTCATAGCAGGTAATCATTGTTTTCTGATTTGTCAGAAAAAGTGTGTTCTGCGCATGCTTGCTCAGCTATCGGAATAGCAACAGAGATACAATTGATAAAGAGTGAGAGCATCTGGGAATCAATCAAGCTACTGAACTATATATAATAAATGGAAGGCCGGACTTGCTACTGGTCTCATAGCATTGCATTGAGATGCGCAGAACAAGTTGACCCCATTTGAACGAAAATTAAGGTTGAAT
>JARJDT010005953.1:0-10684 GCA_030264655.1 Leptusa sp. GC000079
TTTGCGCACTTAAAATGTTTGCTTCAAGGCGTTTCAAGCTTTCGACGGTGCGTTCACTAAATGCCAAAGAGCGCGAAATGTCTTTATCGTCGATCAGAAATGTTGTCTTTGTTTGATAATACGTTTTATCGGTGATTTTGATGTCGAAACTTGCCCACACAAATGTTACGAAGCATAGCGCAAGATACGTTCGCACATTTCGATTTAGATTGCCCATGATTAAAGACAAACTGGAACAAAATATTCTTTTATGTGTTGTTAGTCATTGACATTATTTAAATATCGCGAAATTGTTCATAAGTTCAAAGTGCAAATTTGCAATAAAAATTTCCGCGCGCGATCCAACAAAGAAATGAACTCATTGAAAGAACGAAGTTACGAAGACGTTTTCGGTTTGAATGTTCGCGAAGAACTAACAAGTGTGGCAAGAACTTAATCAATTTATATACACGTTGAACAGTGGAAATGTTTCATTTTATTGGTTGTTTCTTGTTGCCTTTTGTTGCACATAAATTTTGCGCGCTAATTACGCAGCGGGATCGCTACTGTTTCTACTTTAATTTATAATAGGAATAACAATCAAAAGCATTATAAAACAAAGTACATCAATTGAATACCAAAACTAAATGTACCGAGTGATTATTAATGAGTAAGAGAATAACTCTGTGATTGAATTGGCAATTGGTGAATCACGAATTGAAATGCGTGCGCGAATTAAAGGAAAACTATTGTTATTCGAAAGTTTCGGTTATTAAAAGTTAAAAATAGCAGTAGAAAATAAACATTTCAATGTCAGCATCAATCCTTTTATCAAATATTTTTTTGCGTCGAAATTTTAAATAAAAACAACTTATTCAGCTTATACTCTTTTACTTGGAAAACTTAACGATCAATAAAGTAATAAACAACTTGTTATAACTTGATATTATGAGAATGAGATGAAAACAAATTCGATATGTTAATTCCGTGCGCGATTTGCATATCGTTTATTCTGTTTTTTAATTTTTACAAACAATTAGTCACCGTTGATTTGAATAGTGATTTCTATTGAGTAATTTTGCTGTTGATGCAAAAACACAAAAATTTAAGTTTTCATAATGTAAACCAAAGTTAGTTAAATGAGTTTATTAGCGTTACTATCTAGATTTAACTTCTCATTGTAACATTTTAAATTCCACGCCAGAATTTCACCAATTTTGTTATTTGCCTAGTAAAATAGTTTTTGGCAATTATTTCATATTATTTGCTAAATATGTACTTACATTTATTTAAAATTTTATAAATAATTAAGACACGAACACGTCGGGATCATACTTTAAACTCGCAATCTTTTCGGTTTTATTTTCGTTTAACTTAACTATAATTGAACAGTAGTACTGAAATATTAATTGCAAAGCGCGCGCAACATACTTAAGAATTTGTTGATAACATTTTTAATATAATAGTGTAACAGTTCAAGACCTTTGACACTAAACAGCGATGTTTACACGCAATTGCGGAATTATCTTTCGAAGCCTCAATGTTTATTTTATTTTCTTTATTTAGCCTCACTGATGAGTTGCTTTAAATGAAATATTTTCTGTTTTCGGGTTTTTCTTGCATTTTAAAAACAACTTCACTCGTAACTTTTTCTTTATGGATATTAATCACGACCGCAAAGGTATTTTCAAAGTTTTATTTTATTTGTGAAAACCTCAACACCTGCTTTTGCTTTTGGTCTGGTTGGGTTCTTTGAAGTATTTCTGATTATTGTTGATTCTTATAAATGATGGCAGAGTGGTGGAACGTGGAACGCAACTCCTAGAGGTAAAAGAACTTGCATGGCGAGCATGCATCTTGCACGTGATTGCTACGTGTTGTCCACTTCGCCTCAACTTCGTTTTCATATCGAAATTGACCAAATTTCAATGAATTTATTAAATGCGGATTACGCGTGCAAATGTTTGTTTTGTTTTAAAGTCATCAAATAAAGCTTATTCACTCAACAATTCAGCGATCAAACATTCAACACTGAACACACGGAAATACAATATTTAATCTAAAATGCTAAGAACGCAATTATTTTTCATATTAATTTTAGCACGCAGCCCGCAGTATGCAATTTAAAACTAATTAGCTTGGCGCTTGGCATTAAATGTGTATAAAGGTCGTTTGTGCCTTAATTTAATACACCAAATATGAAATTAGTAATTTGTGTACAGAGTTAAGTTTGTTTTTTATATAAATTATAGAATTTCATCTATAATTCTCGCCTTAAATTGGGAAATAAATGTTTTTGCGTGTTTATAACATTTGGAGCATTTGGACTACGGGAAATTTGTGAACTAGTTTTTCAAGATCTCTGATTGGTCGAAATAATTTAAAATTCAAAATTCTCTTCTCTAATTGGCTAATAAAATGGCGCCAAACTAAAATTGAGTATTCGATTAACTATACTGAGGGCGCCAGTTACTAAAGTTGTTTTTATTGTCCCAGATTCAATCATAACCTGCTCAGAATCGTAAATTTCTCGAAATTCCTCTCAAATTGACGAGAAAAATGGTAATAAAACGTGTTTTGGTAACAGTAGGCACGACGCGTTTCGACGAGTTGATAAAGCAAGTGCATTCAGACACGATCCTAAACAAACTTGAAGCACTCGGCTACACAGAAATCACATTGCAAACTGGCAACGGACACGGCGAGATTCCAGAACGCACGCATGCAACTTTAAAGATGAACTACGTGCGATTCATCGACGATTTCATTGAGGAAATTAAACACTCGGATCTTATCATAAGCCATGCGGGCGCAGGCAGTTGTTTGGACGTTCTCCGCTGCGGAAAACCTCTGATTGTCGTCATTAATGAAGAATTGATGGACAATCACCAAGAAGAACTTGCTGAGGAGCTACAAAGCGACAAATTCGTTTATTATTGTAATGTTAAAGGGCTTAAAAGTGCCTTGGACAATGATATCAAACTTTTAAAGAGGTTTCCCAAGTATTCCAACTCATTGTTTAGTCCTTATTTAAATAAAGTTATGGGGTTTTAAGAAATAAATTTATGAAACCACAATTTAATTTATTTTACAAATACAAATATAGATGAACATGATTATGGATTAGACCAGTTTCTTGGCTTCAAAGAAACTCTTCAAGTGTTTCATTTGCCATGCGCCCATTATCAATAAAACGGCGGTTTGCGTGATTGACCACCATAAAACCCGCGAATTCGTGCTCTCGCTCGTGTGTCTGAATCGTTCTTCGCGGAACTGAAAATTTAAATAATTTAATTGCTAATTTCAAACAAAAAGTGGTGTTTTACCCTTTGATAGCTCTGTTCCTTTGTGATTTGTTCGACTTGGTCCAATAACTGTCGAATTCTCAGCTGGAGCTCAGAGAGCTTTTCCTTCTGGACAACATCTCCATAGTTGACAGCATGTTCGCCCACTTGAATATCAAGATGCACGCGTAACTGAGATCCGCTGAACCACGCAGTGCTGTTCGAATACATGCAAATGATGTGTTCGCCGGGTGTATGTGACGTGAACGAGATGCGCCCCTCTGAGCTGTACACCCGTGATAAGAGGACTTTGTCGTCTGGATCACGGATTTCCACATGCATTCCGATGCCTGGGGACGAAGGCATGAAGCCGCCGCTTCGCGGGTCGTACAATTCCACTTTGTAATTAACTGCGGGGAGCCAAAAAGATCAATTATTATTTTATTTGCGTTTTTGAGTTGGGACTAACCTAAAACGTTGGTTTCATCCGGGATTTCTTCGATGAAACATTTGCGTTCCGTCTCGCCGATGTGAAAATACAAGCCGTTGGTGTATTTGCAGAGGGCTAGTAACAGGAATAAATAAATATGTGCAGTTTTTGCCATCGTTGGAGCTGTTTTTCTTCACACAGACACGTCACGTCATTAAATTCAGAAATATTTTACAAATCGAAGTGAAGTTGCCGAGTTGCGAACTTGAGAAATACACGTCAAAGCTGACATTTCATGGGTCTTCGTTTAATTTCGTACTGCTTCGTCGTCAGTTACGAATATTTACGATTTGTCCCGAGTTTTGAAACTTTCTCACTTTTTGATGTTTTTCAAAATATTTTTCTTTATTTTATCCAATTCTTAAGCTTAATTAAAATATACTATTTGCTTAAACAACTAAAAAGTTGCTTCAAAACCTGATTTTGAAGCGTAAGCAATGAATATCTTCTTACTTTTCAAGCAATGAACGAAATATTGGTCAAAAGTTACATTTCGTGTGTTTCCGTTACGAATATTCCCGATTTGGCCCGAGTCGTAAAACTTTCAAACCAATTTTCAAATTTATTAATGAATTCGCAATAGAGGGCTATAATAATCTCAGGAAAATATAATTAATGCTCAAACAACGTATAAATTAATGTCGAACCTAGCTGTAGAACTTATTAATGAAGCATGGAAATTCTTCTTTGTTTTCATAATTTAGCGATTTTTGATTTATAACACGCGTATTTTCTTTAACAATTTATAAACAATCTAAAATTCTAGTCACTATTATAATATTTGAAGTATAACTTCCAGGCTTTTTGTTTTTTCCTTGTTTTTATCAGTTTACTCTAATTTTGAGATTTTTCCTCGGATTTTCCCGCAATATAGCACATGCGCACTAAGTGATTTATACCAAACATTAAAGGTTATATTTACATTTCAGCAGCAGAATTAATCATCATTCGGCGCGCAATGCAAGTTTTCGACCTTTGCAATCATTTCAACACCACCGCGCTTAAAGTCAACAAAAATACAAATAATGATACTTAGAACGCGCAAAAAACTCAAATACTTTCTCACCCCATTGGCAATAGTCTCTCTCATATTTATAATCTACCAAGTAGTGATTTTCAATAAGTTATCCTCGCTGAACACCAAATTAATCACGAAGAAAATCCTGGGAACGCACAAATACCACGCGAATTTGTACCGGCGAACTGCCGACAGCAAGTTCCAATGTTTATTCAGTCGCGAATTCGTCAATTACGCGTACGTGAACGACAATTACTGCGACTGCGAGGATGGCACCGACGAACCGGGGACGAATGCATGCCCAGACAAGACGTTTTTCTGCACGTCGCAGGCGACTTTCCGACAGTATAAGAAAGTGATAAGTTCAAATAAAGTTAACGATGGCATTTGTGATTGCTGTGATGGTTCCGATGAGTATTTAGACAAACACTTATCTTTCCAATTAGATCGTAAGTAAAAATTTATGGTTTTTGACTATTTTTTCACAAAATTGATTGATTCCAGGCAAGTACCAAGAATTACTTGGAAGATTCATGACACCTTGTCCAGTTCTATGTCCCTATGAAGATGAATAATGTAGTTTATTTACACTTGTAACATAAAAATAGCAATAAAAATGTTAATTATTTAAATTTAACATATAATTTAATTGAATTAGTACATTTTGGAAGAAAATCAAGTAATACATTCGTTGTCAAATTATATTGCTGCACAGTGCACACCATAAATGTTCTCTTAATATAAGAGTCGAGTCACTTTGTCATTGTGGAATCACTGCTTGCTGCCTCATTCATAGCGTTAGCATTGGCGCGAAAGACATTAATGAGATCAAAATGCATGTACAAGTTGGGGAACATGTTTTCGAAGTGCAATGTGCGTTGAACAGGCGCACCAAGCCGCCGTAACAATTCCGCAAACATTCTCTCTTCTTTGCGTATACAGGGCCGTCGGTCATCTTGAATCTGATACGGCGTCACATGAATATGCACATTAATCCCTGAATTTTAACAAAAAAAAACAAACAAAATTAAGTATTTCCTGTGAAAATCACCTTAAAAAACTTAAATTAGTGTAGAAGGCAGAAGACTGTTCACTACCTAGTCTAGTGAGTGTTTCTAACAAGGGTCTAGAAGTAATCCAAGTGTTTTTACCACCAGAATGTCCCCCATCTAACCAGTACATGTCGACAATACGTGAGACAAAGTCCATTGACGCTTGGTCATCCGGCGTGAGCGTCTTCAAGTAGTGGAACTCGTAGAGGAGCTGGTTGAGCACGACGCAGCCTTTACTGAAGCCGATTAGCATGAGTTTGTTTTTGTCCAGGTGCAAATTATCACGCCATTGGCTTTGGTTGGGGAGTTCGTTTTCGGGCTTTTCGGGTTTATTGTCACTGATGTGACTCGCCCTGGATGTTTCCATTGCTGTTTTGATCTCCGCGACAGACATCGTTGTAAGTTTCTCGCTTGTTGACGACAGTAACTTTTCTAAATGTTGCAGGGCGTAGTGCATTGGCGTGTGCTCAGGCGATCCGCAATTGTTACACGGCACAAAGTTTTTGAAACAACTGAACGTCTTGTATTCAATTCTGTTAACACATTTCAATTATTTACAATTAGTTACAGTTATGTAGTGCTTACTAAAAGAGTTAGCAGTGCTTGCCGAAATAGTTCGAAAAAGTATTTAAATAGAAAATGAAAATTTCCCGCTATTTGTAAAAACTATTTCAAATAGAAATTCCGAAATAATTCTCTTTAATGATGAAAACTATTTTTAAATAAAGTAGAGCTATTTTGAGTAATTTAAACTCTATTTAAATAAAATTTAAATAGATTACAAAATAGTTTTTAATAAATTTTGATCAACTTAAAAATTTTAATTCGTTGCAAGGATTTACTCTCCGTATTGCAACGAAAAACGGCGACAATTCGAATGCTCGAATAAATATTTTTGATTTAAAAACTTTCGAAGAAAATGCTATTTCAAAATAGAAAAACTATTTTATATAGAAAATACTGTTTGAAAATACGTTTTATTTTCTTATTGCAACGAAAAACGGTGACAATTGGAATGCTCAACTAAATATTTTTGATTTAAAAACTATTTCGAAGAAGAAAATGTTATTTCAAAATAGAAAAACTATTTTAAATAGAAAATACTATTTGAAAATAAGTTTTATTTTTGGCGAAATAGAAATTAAATGTGAAGTGTTCGTATTTTAAAGAGATTGGTCAAACTATTTTGAATTAGCCGTCAAAACAGTTAAATCTATTTAAATAGTTCTACTTTATTTTCGGTAAGCCCTGAGAGTTAGTAAATTTGCTGATTACCTGGCAGGACGAACGACTAGAACATGCGCTTGCGGAAAATGTCGGCGGATAACACGCGCCGTGTCTTCCAAGTTCCACTTGAGATAGTTTTTGCTGTCGCGATGCGTCTGCATGTTTTCCGTAAAGTCCTAACGTGCAGACATGGAATTAAATGTTTACAACACATTAAACCTTGCATTAGAGGGTGTTTGGTGCTTCTGGGGCAGATGTTCACCTGCATATCGCCACCGAAATAAACAACCGTTGTTGTTGTTGTTGTTGTTGGTGTGTTGTTGTGAGGACTGCAATAAACTATATCGTTGCAACGTCCTTCGTAACCAACCACGCCGCATAGTCGTAGGGGCGGCGTGGGGGGCGTTGCGGCCCCCAGCATACTAGAAGGTTTCACATCTAAACCATCAGAGCAACAAGAAACGCATCATTAATATTGTTTAATGTGTGTAATTTTAGAACACTCTGTATAAACATGTAGCATGTGTGCAGTTCATGGGGTTTTAACGTGGTTTTAACTGGTTTTATTTATAACTCGAATGTTTGAAGCAACGTCTATTATTATGGGTGTTTTCATTACATTAAAAGCGTTAAGATTAAAAGCGTGCAAAGAGTTACAAAGCAAAATTCCAGAAAGTTTCAGCGTTTTTGTTGTGCTAAAGTTGAAATTAATGCGATGGTTGTGACGGCCAATTAGGCGCGTGTTCGCCTACAAATTTTTCTTTGAAAATTCTAGCGAAAACATTTCATACCTGACTTGACTTGCGACTTGGCGTTTTTGCCAAACTCTAAACTCGTCAAGTCAAGTCGCGATTCAACACGTCTGTAAATCATTTCGTCTCTCATCTCTCAATTTCCCAAGAATCCCAACTCAACTCAAGTCAAGTGAACAAAAATATCTATCTAATGCGATTCATATTTTACTGCTATCGAATTTCACTCGTTCTATTTTTTGTTTTATTTGATAAATTTTATGTTCAAAGTGTCGTTGACACACTTTTGCTATGTTTAGATTTATTGCGACCAGAACAATGAAACAAATTGGAAAATAAATTACTAAAGTCAAAGTTTAGAGAATGATGTAAAAATGTTCCAATTCAAATCTATTGCTCTCTAATTTTGTGTAATTTTTGATAATTTAAATGTGAAGTGACTAATAAGATAAAGCGTGAATGTTGGTCGCGAGCCAAACGCGGAAAACCGGAAAAGTAATAATTAATCATCAGCAATAGCAGATTTATTTTTCTATTCAAGTGAAAACCGACGTTTTGTGTTTGCAAAGGTAGATAAGGGCACAGTTCCAACTTCCTTACAGTTTTATGCATTCCAACGAAATTTACGATTATGCGGCGAACGTCCATTATGACTATTTCCTATTCCTAGTTTAAATTTGCTCTTAGAACGAACGGCATTTGTTCACACACGATAAAAATCGAATCTTAACGTCTTCGAGACACTGCCCCATATCTTCCTTCACTTCCTGCACTTTAACGCGCATTTCCTCCCGCATCAAATTGTAGCACATTGCCACCAGGCCCAACCCGACCAACATATACACAAAGTTCACCACAAGTTTCGTCTGACTGCCCACTTTAAAGTCGTTAATATTCGCCCCGGGCACAAAGTCCCCCAAGCCGATCTTGCACAGGCTGGTCACACAGAAATAAGTGCTGTCCAACAGCGACCATTGTTCCCATTGCGAGAAAATAAACGCGCCGGTAGCAATATAGCCGCCGATGACCCATAAGGATGCCGAAGACGGGACTATTACCCGCCGCGGCGGGTCATTGTCGTCGTGATCGGTGCTACATTCGTACAGCCACGTGTAAATCCAGCGAAAAACGCCCGCGAGCACTTCGCCCATGTTCATGAAATATAGGATGTAGAGCGGTATGCCGAACACCGCATAGAGGACAGTGACTCCTTTGCCCCAGTTGGTGCGCGGCACCATATTGCCGTACCCGATCATGGTGATGATACTCAAGGAGAACATTAGCGCGGACGGGATCGACCACATGTCGTGGACGGTGCGCCCGTTGTAGCCTTTCTTGATCGCGTCGACCATTTCGCCCTGGTAGAGTTTGAGCGTCTTGTTCACTTCGGCGTTGAAGCGCGTTTCGTTGAAGATGTTCTCTTCGGAAGCGATCTTCCAGAGGAGGGTGGCGAACTCCGAGCGGGTGCTGTTCACCACGGCGTTTATCGGATATTCTTTGAGGGTTTCGATTTGTTGGAAAGTGAACGCGCCCACCACTGTGTAGCCCACTACAAGGCCCCCGACGCCTACCTGCGTGCACATGAACGCGACGAGTTTGCGACAGCAATCGATCACTTTCTCTTTGGCTGGGGTGTCGCTCGTCGAGGACGAGCCGCGACTCCGTACGGAGCTCCGTTGGCGATCACGCTCCATGCTTGCAAGCGACTGGCGCTAGTTCTTTTCTGCTGCACACGCGGACGCGCGGGCGGGCAAATCTATTTTAAATTTTCCTACCATTTTACGTGTTTTCTACTCGCATAGACAATATACGACGGGAATTCGTAATGTTTAGCGTGATGAATGTGAATTTTCTGAGTTTTCGTAGCGTTTTGAAATGTGTGTTGCATGCGGGGGGAAATGCAGGTTAGGGGAAAATATCTAAATGGAAAACGCATGAAACACACACTCACCTGGTGGCTGACGACGTGAAAATAATTGTAAACACTTGCTTCCAAACGAAAACGTGTTGCTATCGTTTGATTCAGGTGCACGTCGCGAGGAAATCCAAAGTAAACAATCATAATCAGACGAGCGCCAAGTAAGCCGCGGCCATTTCTATAACTGTGTCAGTGCTGCCACTGCCACTTGGTGGAATTTCCACTAAGGTTGGTTCGAAAATCGAATGAATACAAAAATGTCTTGGTCTTTTAAGTCTGTACAGGGCCCTCGGTGCATGGGGGTCCTCAGTGAAAACCGCAATATAAACGAAATATAAACGTAAAATATCTATTTACCCTATTTACCTTTAAAATGTTCCCAATATCAACGTTAATGGGGCCGTACAGGGTTTTCCGGCAGAAATGCCGTACCGGGCACAGGCAGATTCTTGACCGAATAAAGAGGCGGCGATTTTCATAGTAAATAATCTTCCGACACGGACGACACCGGTCTTAAGCGATAGATAATAATGCTGATAATTTAATATAGTTTCAGCAGTTTCAGTAAGTTAAGATGGGACTTTTAGTTTTAGAGATATCGCCGTTTTCTGCGACGGTGCACTTTTTGATCAAGGGGATTTTCAAAGTCGGAGGCGAGTTTCATAGGGACCCACAAGATCGACACTAGCCTCAAACGATAGAAAATTTAATGTAGTTTCAGAATATGGTGTGCAAATTAAGTTTGGACGTCTAGTTTCGGAGATATCTCCGTTTTTCTGTGACGCCGCACTTTTCCATCGATGGAATTTTCAACTTCGAAGGCAATTTTCATAGGGAAATAGTAGACCCATAAGATCGACACTAGCCTCAAACGATAGGAAATTTAATGTAGTTTCAGAATCTGTCGTGCAAATAAAGTTTGGACTGCTAGTTTCAGAGATATCACTGTTTTTCTACGACGACG